>JAEQBH010003502.1:0-177187 GCA_016808115.1 Tetrastigma voinierianum
CCTATGGCCTAAAGACCATTATGCTATTAGATGTAGAATCCTTCTCTGCCTAGTGGTTCATTAGATTTGATGATCTTATCAGCTCCTGCCCTTCTTCCTCATGTGCATGAAATTTTATTCATTGTTTCTTACATACTATTCTTTGACTTTAACCTCGACCTCTAACTTTGTCGTGTGCTATACAAGTTTTACTTCCTCTTCCAGCAAGCCCATTGCAAAATTGAATAAAATGGATGGACAATTTAAGCCTCCCCTCAATAAGTAAACTCACAAAGTGAAGAATACCTCTTCCACCAACCAGATCTCATAGCTTCCAAGCTTGAATTTTATAATATATAACTTTAGAGATTAAAGTGTCGTTAAGCATCGATGCACAGGAAGAAATGGTCTTTTACCAACGGATCCAAAGCAAGGTAGTTCAGCCAGATTTAAGAGAGGTCATTGGCCCCTTCAATGATCTTTAGAATCGAAGATGGCCATTTTTCAACCGGGTCAAGGTTCCATGGTAAACTCCTCTAACTCTTTTACTTTCACCCTCATGTGAACACTTTACCTCTCATTTCATTTCTATTTCCATTCATTTTTATTTTCCTTACCTTTGTCTTCATGTGTCTCTCATCTAGTCTACCTTACATCTTAACGTAAGAGCAATTCCTTCCTTATATCTTTCCTTTCTGAACCAAGCCACTCATGTTGAGCCACCATCTAGATCTTCTGCCGATCCGGATGTAGCTTTTGCCCGCTCCACTATTAGTCATCTACCTGAGCTCGATCTTCTCTCCCATCCAACATTCAAAAGATTTTTTCATGCAGCTATAGTAGTATTACAATCCGCTTCTCTTGATCCCTGAGGCAATTTTCTAGAGTTAAGCACACCATTCCCTTGAGGTGGGCTTTCTCCCATTAAGCATGCAAAGAAAGGAGAATGCTCAAGTGATATCTAAGTTGGAGAAATTGAGGGAGAAAAAAAATCTAAGTATGAGCAATCCAAATTATCTACTAACCAAAGCATCCAGAGATTGGAATAAAATATAACATGCCTTGCATAAGCGAATAAAATTGTTATTAAAGAAATGGAGCAAGAAAAAGCCAAGTTGTCTTCTGTGATACGACAGGGTGATGTTCATCATGCTCAAGACCTAAAGCACCAACAAGATCATTTCTCAGATTTTCATCCTCTATGAGAGGAATGGTTGTTGATCTGACCTCCTAATTACAGTACATTGAAGCTTCCCAACAAGAACGCTTAGAGTTCTTGGAATCACTAAGATCTTTTTAGGTTTTCAAATATCCCATCTCCCCACCATTCTTGCATATATATTAATGAGATTTTGACATGACCCTAATCTTATCATACTAGTTTATCTCTTTTTTCGAAGCGCCAAAAGTCAACCATTGGTTTAAATATTCTACTCCAGATACTTTCTGCCTATACTGCAGATTGTTGATGAACCCACTGACATTGCACTAAGGTGATTCACAAGCATAATGAGATGTATCAGGGACTAAGTTGCACCTAGGGGCCTACTCAGGATTTGATGAACCTTATGTGTACTACTTATGGATTCAATGAATACTGGAAGACACGCACACTGAAGTATGATATTGTATTACATCAAGGTGGCTCTAGGTCACCTTAAAGTGTGCTTGTATGTATGATGATATAATAAGATCACCAGTACTACCTAGAGAATGATGAAGAAAGCTAAAAGCCAACTATTTATTTCCAATATATATATTAGTTTTGTATACGAGAACAAGTTGGATGCTTAAGAACCGCTGCTAAGAAGTCTGCTTTGACTCAAAACTAGGATAGAAACATATGTTCTCTCTTCGTTGCGGGGAACAGCATCCTCGCCTTGGCGAACATCTTTGTCGAGGTGAACATCATCTTTGCCATGGCAATCCCGAGACTTCCCTTTCAACTTAACTTGATTTTTTTCCATTTACACCCAAGGAATAACTCACACAAATACACAAATAAGTCCACTTTCAGAAATTCTTGTATTTGAATGTAGGCTACAAAGTCCTCTTATGAATCTTGAATCCTGATGATCTATTTGGGGTATTATGTGTATCCAATGCCTAGAGGCTTACTCTTAGGGAATCATTTAAGATAGTAAAAGTCTCCTCTGTATTAGAATCTAAAAAGAAGTTTCCGTGTTTTTTTGAGGTGAAGGGCCAAAGGCCAAACTTTACTTCCTCAAATCTATATGGAATCGGGTCTCATACCAATTTCTCCAAAGGACCTTAATAATCCCGACCCACCCGAGAGTGAACAAGGACACCCCTGGAGTAATTGATGTGCTGATGAATAATGGGACAAGAAGCCACTTTATTATTAAGTCCCCATATTTCTTCAACTTTAAAGTGGTCATGGAGCATACTTTGTTTATTCAGTTTAAATTGAGGGTATAACAAGCATGTCATTGAGGAATACAAAGGTTTGAGTAATGAGTAACCAAAATAGTCTACTTTATCACTCAAAAGTTACTAGGAATACTTTCCCTAATAAAAAATGGTCAATGAGACCTATTTTTCTTGTTACTCCCTCATTCCCTATCTTAATTTTACCTCAGTAAAAGATTTCCCACATTGTGGGAAAATATTTCTTAAGGTACTTTCCATTGATGAACCTTTTGTGTAGCTCTCCTTCAAGGTTTGATAGCCAATAGGCATTTCCGGGCAATACTTGGTGAACTTTGAATGGTCCCTCCCAGTTAAGAGACCATTTCCCCAATTCTCTGTCTTTAGCATCGATGGGTAGCACCACCTCATGAACAAGCCCCTTCCTTCAAAACTCTTTTATTTAACTCCACTTATGGTAGGTACTTGAATACACCTTTCTTGGATCATGATGTGCTGCTTGTAATCTTTAACACCATCCAATGCCTTTGAGTCTCCAAACATTATTATACCTCACTGTATTCTTAAGGATTAAGGCCATTCTGCCTAGATACTCGTAGAGAAGGAACTACCACCTCCATTGAAGCACTACATCTTGTCCATATGTTAGAGAATAAGGACTTACCCCTGTAGAACTTTTCTTTAGGAAGCCCTATAAGCCCATAACCCCAAATAAATTCTCGTGCCAACTTAGACTGCCTCTACATATTCTCCAAGATGTTTATCAACGCCTTATTAGAAGCTTCTGCCTACCCATTTTCTTAAGCATAAAATTGAGTTGATTTGATGAGTTGAATTCCATAGTCCTTGGCAAAATAAGTCATCTCATTCCCAAGAATATAGTGCCTTAGCTCTGCCAGGTGGGTGGATTGAGGGAATTCAAACTGAGAATGATTCATCTCTATTAACTGGACTACATCCTTGCTCTTATCTTCGCACGCTCCACCCATTTAGTAAGTATCTGAGAACCAAGAAGTGCTGTGTCCCTTTGATGAAGCTGGGTAGATTTTCCAAATTAAGTCCATGACCCATCCTTTGAAAGGCCACGGCTTCACAATTGAATAGAGTTCCACAGCAGGTATCTTCTGTATGCTACCATATTTTTTACACTACTAGCAACCCTTAGAGTAATTGATGCAATCACTCATTTATGATCAATTCAAAATAGCCATATGTCTCCTAATCAACTACCACATTTTATCTCAGCTTTATGAGCTCCACAGACCCTTTCATGAACTTGTTTCATCATCATGCCTGTCTAGAAGGATAAGCATCAAGTCCCTTTATGTACGATTCCCCTCCATTTCATCAGGTTCTACGACGGAAATTTCTTCAAACTCTATGGGCAACTTTCTTGTTAGGATCTTCTAAACACCTTACATCCTTAATTCTCCAAGCCCCGCAACATTTCCATCTGTATTAACGACTTCTAATCTTAGTCCCCTTTCATAAATTGAGGGGTAATTCTTTGCTCATCTTCACATCTAAGGCTACTTTAATAGCTCATCCATTCTCAATGATTCTAGGCACATATTTAAAATCCAATGTTAAATGAAATCATCTAATAATTGAGTAGAAGCAAAGATAATACAAAGCCACAATAAGGTTATGATTTTATATTCCCGTTAGTCGCTAAAGTACTACTGAGAGTCCCCAATAATGTGTACCTCTTATGCTCCAAGTTCCATCAAGATCTCCAAGTTGATCACTAAAGCCATATATTCGGTTTGATTGTTGGTGAACTTGAAGGCCAATTTGAAAGATAGAGTAGTCTTTATCCCTTTTGGTGAAATGATTACTATCCCAGCTCCAATGGATTTCTCCATGCTAAAGCCATCAAACTTAAGAATCCATAGCCGCCTTTCTACTTCATATATCCTTAATTCCACATCCTTTCTCTGTTGCATTTCAAATGAAGAAACGATCAACCATAAAGTTATTAGCTAAAGCTTGACCCTTGGACCAATTTCTATTGAAAATAGACCAAGGTGAACTCTAACAAAGCAAAGAGACCATTCGATTCACCAGTTGGATTAAGGGTTGATTTAGCAATGGTCATCGCTGGCTCGAGAGACCACATACCCTTGAAACTTAATCAAGTAATGTCTCAATTTCATACGCAAAGTATCATAACAAATAAAACTTCTCAATGGGTGTATACCTTGTCTCTGCTGAATTTAGGACTCTACTCAAATAGTAAACAGCCTGCTCATGGCCTTCAACATTATTTTGTGCCAGGAGGCATCCTATAGACTCTTTTCTAGTTGATAGATAGAGTTTGAGTGGCCGACCCTTCAGAGGTGGCATTAAAACAAGGGGTTTAGAAAGGTAATCATTGATTCCATCAAAAGTTGTCTAGTGTTGTTTCTCCTTTTAAACTCTTCCACTTCTTTCAGCTTGATTAAGTTAGAGAATACCTTAGTCTTCCCTGCCAGATTAGAGATGAACCTCCTTAAATAGTTAACTTGACCCAAGAACTTTTAAATTTCTTTCTTATTTTAAGGAGCCTCGGCTAAAATGATAGTCTTGGCTTTTTTTTTTATCAACTTCTACTCCTCTTCAGTGAACCAAAAACCCTAGAAAATTTCCGGCTTGAACTCTAAAAGAACATTTTAGTGGATTGAGTTTCAATTGATGAAGTCTCATCCTTTCAAAACTTTTCCTTAACCGATTCACCTATTCTGCAGCCTTCTTAGATTTAACCACAATATCATCGATATAAATCTCCATGTGGTGGCCTAACATATCATGAAAGATGGCATTCATAGCCCATGTTGCACCTGTGTCCTTCAAACCAAAAGGCATGACAAGCCATTCAAACGTTCCTAAGGAACCAGGACATCTAAAGGCGGTCTTAGATATATCATCAACAACTATTAGGATTTGGTTATACCAAGAGAAACCGTCCATGAAGGGCAATAATTCCAAAAGTGGCAGTAGAGTCAACTAACATGTTAGCAATAGGCATTACATACATGTCTTTAAGAGTGGCAGCATTTAAATCCCTAAAGTACACACAAACTCTAAGTTTCCCATTCTTTTTCATCATAGGGACAATATTTGCTAACCACTGCACAAACCTTGTAAGTCTGATGAATTTAACATTCAAAAGCTTCTTAGTCTCCTCTTTCACCTTCAGCTCTACCTCCTTGGACATTCTTCTAGGTGGTTACCTAGCATGAAATTTTGGCTTGATAGGCGTTTTTGTGTTCACAAGCCATCTAATCCTCGCATCCATAATTCCAAGAAAAGCATTTAAATTCCTTGTACAATAACCCTTCTTTTGAATCTGTAAGGCTGGGGTGTCTCAATATAAGTAATCCTCGGCTCTTCCACAATGTCGAGGTTCACTTTCTCCATAGGGTCGTGTACTTGAGGCTACGTGTCTTCAAACTTATGAGGGGCTTGCTCCAAATCCTCCATCTGTATTTATTCATCTTCTTCATGTGCATCATCTTCAAAAATCATCTCAGCCTCACTGGTATCCTAGAGGTGCTCTTCCACATCTTTCCAATTCTTTCCAAAGATTTTCATTTGAATATGGTAGTTAGAAGCACGCCTTTTCTTCTTGAGAGTAATCAGTAAGCATCGATCTCCTTGATGATTAGGTCACTCATCGGCCTCTAAGGCACAATTGTAGTCACCTTTAGGAGTTTTGCCGCCTCATTTTGGATTTCCACAAAACCCTTTAATTCCATGTATGATTTGGGGATCCCAATATTTCATAGGAACTTGATATGACCGAATTCTTAATCATATTACCTAGCTTCCCATAAGAGCCTCGTGAGCTACCATGGAAGGGGAAGCTGCTTATCTTCTGGTATCAATCACTCATTACCTTTCCAAAACAATAAGAACTGGAGAAGAGAGGACAACACACACTAGTTGGCATGAATCCAATTCCTTCCTAAAATGCTGTAATCAGTAGAGTCTATTTGCAAAGAGAGTCTAATACAAAAAGGCAAATAGTATAGTTTTGTCTAATGGTGATATCTTATGGGTAGTATCCCTTGTGGTCTTGATACATCTCCACAAAGGGAAGACACAAATTTCCACCCTCGTTTCTATCAAATCATTAATGATCTTTCCCAGAGCTATTAGCATTCCCAATGGCATTATACATCACTTCATCCATTATCTATCGCATTCTTGATACCTGTATGCCATTGAGATACCTTACACAAAGGTTTTATATGTTCATCATTTCCATAGAGGGTTTCTAAGTATATCCTAAGGCTCCATATCCAAGGATTCTATGGTAACTCCACCATAGCCCACATCTTCCTCTGTGATCGAGTGCTTTCCTTCTACCTCCACTAGGTCATCCTCTGTCTTTTTTTACATGAAAATAGTTGGCAATGTTAGAGAAATGGTAGAAGAATTTTAAGAAATAGGGATTTCACCTATCAATAAGGCCTCTGAGTCCATCACTTCATCTATACTGCTCATTGACTCCATATCCTCAGTCGCTTTCCTCCCAAACTTTGTTTTTTTCCAAGTTAGGAACCATTCCTTCCTTCACTTTCTCTAACTCCATGGCATCTTCCTTTGATTTAGGCACATCAATGAGCTTCCTTCCACGCCTACTCTTTCCTCTGCATCCTCCTTTTTTTGGTCTTAGACTGCCTTTGGGGAAATTTTTTATGTTATACCACATGCCACCTTTGACTAGGAGAAACCACAAGAGGAATGATACACCTCACATGCTTTCCCTTCTCTATAACCTCCTCCCTTGAGAACTGCCTGGCCTCCTGGAAAACAGGTCCCTTAGCTTAGAGAAACATGTCTTTTCCTCGCTTTTCTCGAGAAGGAATTGGTTCTACAATCTTCTTGAGGAAAAGAATCAACCTCTTGGAGAAGTAATTTTATCCTCTTGTAGAAACCTTCTTTTGATTAGAGGAACGACTTTATCCCCAAATCCTCCTCTTAGAAATATTCTCTCTACTCTTTCCCTTGGAACAATTACTTTCCCTACAACTTTGTCATTTAGAGTGGCTAACTCACTCCCTTGAGGAAAAGGCCTCTATTTCAAGGAACATCTCTCAACCTACTCCACATCATTCTCCCCTTGGAGCAATGACCTCACCATGGAGATGGTCCTTTCAACCTTCTAAGAGGAACAAATTCATCTTCTGGGAATTCATCTTGCCTTTGGTGAAATTCTCTTAGAACTTGGATATGTCGCTTCTATTCCCCATTGTATCCACACCAAACAATTACTTCTATGAAGATCTATACAAACTACAACCCATTCCTTTTCAACCTATCAACACGAACCGTATTGGTATTTAGGACCCATATCTTTCCAGAGAGAGTTTTCCCAATTCTTTTGATTATGACTACCTTGCATCAAAGCTTCAGTGTTTATCGAGTCACTAGTGTGGAAAGGATCCTCATCGACGCCATAGCCTCCTTTTCTCGTGGAACTTAAGTATCCCTTTGGTTATCCTCGTCTCAGATGATATTTAAACCCCAACATGCATTAGTAGGTGGTGTCCCATGACTGTGCAATGATAAAGAAGTCTTTTCCCTTTAGTTCGCCCTTGTTTGGGATCTGGCGGTCTTTAAGAAAGGTAATGGATTTTTCTTTCACTCAGGGAAATCAAATATTTCCTTTGTCTTCACTACCTCAAAAGAATATTGGTCTTATGTATCAATAATTTGTGCCTTCGTCCTCACATCAGGTGCCATTTCTACCAAAAGAGGACAAGTAAACGTCCTTGTAATAGATAGATTTGCCACTGCTACTTCCCGTTCACCTCGGCGTAGGTCTCATGACTCTTCCTTTCTAGAATCCTCTTCCTTGAGAAACTCTTCATATTCTCTCACCTTATGCCTACAAAATCTTACATTCCATACCTTGGAATTTCTTCCCAACTGATGCCCAAACCTCTTGAGCCATTTTCACATACTGGCTCTCAGAAGATGGATCTTTGATCTGATGAATCATGCGCATTTCCGCCACCCCTGTTCTTGAGTTAAATGCATGGTTCACCGTCTTTTCATTATTAACTTCATATTATATTGTTCTATAGAATATGGCGATGTCTGAATCAAAAGGGCATCTAAAAGACAGAAAAACATAACAAAAGCAAAAATGACAAAAAGGCGAACAACAGAAGTGCTACTGGTACGCAGCGACAAAGAGACCCTTCGCCACGGTGTAGCACTTCGTCGCAACGAAGACCCCCTTCGCAGCAACGAACCAGGAGACCAGAGTTTAAAGGGCCTCAACCAGCAAATAAGTAACCTTGTTCTGAAGGCGAGGCACCCTTTTCCAAAACGGGAACGTGAAGAACCCTAATTTTCTGGGCCATTGATGGGCCCGTGTCCCGAGGTATAAAAGGGAAGTAATTTCGAAGTAGAGGGGAGAGGAAAAAAAAAAAGACTAAAGAGAAAAAGACAAGGAGAGGGAGATCAACAGAGACAGATTCGGAGAGAGATCGCGAAGACGGATTTTTCTATAGTGCTTCCCTCAATTTACTTCATGATTCGAATTCTTCAATATGTAATGAATAATATGATGAACTAATCCCTTGCTCCAGGGTTTTGTCAACCCTAACCGCAGTTTGATGGATTGATTTTCGGTTTTGACTTATTTGAATCTTAATATGAGTTCATATGTTTGCTTTAATTCTGCACTTAATCACATGTTATTGTCAGGCCAACTATGACATGCTAAAGCTAGGAATCTGAGATTGAGAGAAGAAGATTTCTAGGGACATGGGTAAAGCAACACTAGTCGAAGAATATAGATGACTAGGTTGCAAGTATGGCAATAGGCTCACACATTTAAGTGTTTCTGAGCTCTGGGGTTGAGGAGATGCAATAATATCCCACTGTGAGATAGAAAATATATCTGAGAGAGAATATTTTTGCAGGCGACCAACCCTCCAATACAACTCATATGAAACTTTCAATAAGTCTATAATTGAATCACATCCATCCGTGCGCGGTGGAGACAAAGAAAAACCCTAGGCATCTCATCATCTATATAATTTAGTGTCCCAATTTTCGCTTGTCATTAATTCAAGAATTAGCCTTAATTCGCCTAAGACTAGATCCACCATTGTCGGGTTATTGCCAAGATTCAACACGCCTCTCTGGTGGGAACGACACTTGAATGACCACTACAATACGTGAACTCAACGCGTATACTTACGCCTACGGGTCTGCGTTTTCCATCTAATTTACACACTCACTTTCAGCCCGTCAAGTTTTTGGCGTCGTTGCCGAGGAGAAGTTTAGTGTTAATATTGACAACCGTACATGAGGCAATTGGATCAATTTCCTCTTACTTTCTTTAGTTCTTCTCAATTTATTGACTATTCTTCTGGGCTTTTTCTATTTTACTTTTATTCCCGGTTTACGTGTTCTCCTTTATCGTGATTCTGTTGTTATTTGTCTCCGATCTCATACTTGGTGGATTTCGTGAGTATTTAGAGGTATGCAAAAGACAAGATCAGTATGGCACTACTTCATTCGATCCTAAACCGTGAACGGACACTTTACTCAAACATAGAGAAGCCCGCGTAACCTAGTCGGAAGTCATGCAGCACCAAGTAGATGAAGGACATATTCATGATAAGGATGAACCACATGAGGAACATAATGGACAAAATCATAGAAATCCGGCCACCACACCGCTCAGATGCTGATAATCTCGTGATATGCCACTGAGGAGTTTATGCCACACCTACAAATTGCTCAGTCATCATACGCCCACCACCCATACAAGCAAGCAACTTTGAGCTAAAAGGAGTAACTTTGCAAATGCTCAATAATATACAGTTCCATGGGCTACCTAGTGAGAATTTGAATGCACATTTAATTGGCTTTATCAAGTCTACACTACCAAGAGCCGGGGTAATCAAGAAGCTCAAACTATGACTATTCCCATTGTCACTTAGCGATCGGGCTAAGCACTGGTTGACCAGCCAACCTCCAAATTTCATTACCTCATGGAATGACTTGGTGCATAAATTTATGACCAAAATTTTCCCACCCTCGAAGATAGCTCAATTGGTGCTGGAAATTAACACATTCAGACAATTTGAGGGGGAGAACCTAGCTGAGGCTTAGGAGAGATTTCATGAGCTACTTAGTAGATGCCCACATTACATATTAACTAAGTGGATGCAAAGTAATACATTCTACAATGCCTAAGGATTCGCTAGGACAATCATTTGACGCCACAAGAGGAAATCACGAAGAAAACCACATACTGCCTATGAGATCTCGGAGGATACAACTACTAATACAATCACCGCCCCGACATAGATCGGCACCTAAGAAAAACCTCTTAGCAAGAGCAAGTATAGAGGTTCTCAAGAACCTCGGTAAAACCAAGTCGCACAGCTTAATAGACAGAATGTTGCATAAATGTGGTACAAGAAATGTTGCTATCAACAACTGCGGGGAAATTTATGAATCTCGTGGGTGGACAACGTGACTATGGATTGTCAATCGCGCGTATGACACTAGATCGCCCGCATGTGAATCAACGAATCAACAAACAGTTATACATAGCTAAATACGTGACGTAACAAAAATTCGAATTAGAATCAATCGCGCTAGGGTCGAGAGTGGTTTTAATAATCAAAGAACCGAACTATGGTCGAGGAATAATCATAACAATATGCCACCATTTCAAGCAAAAACAAACCAAATGTAAAAGAAGGCTGGTGATCGGAAGAATCCTTATCTCATATGATGACTTCCCACACCACATTTATGAATGAGACAAAGGCCACATTCCAAAACCAAGCCCAACAGTTGCAAAACGAGTCCACACAATTACAAAACCAAGGAGCCCAACTCAGAAACCTAGAAGTACAAATAGGCCAAATGGCTACCATAACCTCAGGAGGTGCCACTGCCAAGATGTCTGAAAATCTTACAGAACCCGAGATGAGAGTACGAAATGTAAAAGTCAGCTACATTAAGGAATGGCAAAGAATTAGCAAGATCAGTATATAACCACCAAAGTTGATAGGGGAAGCAGAAAATAAGCATAATCCAAGACTAACCAGAGGTGAGTAGAAGGGAACAACCCCATCAAAGAAAGCCTGCAGGAAGAAGAAACAGCTAAGGGACAATCATCATCCAAGACTGAACCCGCTTATCCCAATTCCGTAATTTCATCGCTTCAGCAGTATAAATTGACAAGCACTAATTAAGTTTATGGAAGTGGTTCAAGAAATTGCATATAAATATTCCATTTGCCACGATTAGAACAGATGCCTAGTTATGAAATTCATGGCGATATACCTGGTCAAAGAAAAGAAGATTGTCAGATTTCGAGACAGTGAATCTCACCGAGGAGTGTAGTGCCATCCAGAGAAACCCACAAAGCCGAACCAAAGAGTTTTACTATTCCGTGCACCATCGAAAGCTCCATCTTTGAGAGGGCCTTATGTGACCTCGAGGAGCATCAACCTATGCCGTTATCCATGGCTCCTCACACCGGGATTAGTTAATAGCCCAACTATAACTCACACCCGCTTGGATGACGTGTGTCATTGAAACACCCTAGGGGGGGTGACAGAAGACGTTCTGGTCAAGGTGGACAAGTTCATCTTTCCGACATATTTCATCGTTCTGGATATGGAAGAAGATAAAGAAATACCTATAATATTATGTTACTCAAACAGTAGCAAACGGATTGATGGTAATGCATGGAGCTGAAATTGAGAGTGCAGATGATGAGGCTAAGTTCAATGTATTCGCCGTGAGACACCCAAACAGTGAAACATGCTTCATAAGAGACAATGAGGCTATAGTGTTTAGCCAAAGTGCGATCGACCCATTAGAGGCTAGCTTGAAGTGAGTGATTCAGAGGACCCTGTGGAGAAGAGTAAGAGTAGTGTTGGATGGACCTTCAACCTAATAGAAGGAAATACTACGAACCTCAGGTAAAAATACCAAAATACTCAATACCTTCTTCCTTCGAACAACTACTCAAGACAGCAAAAAGCCATTACCTAGCCATTCGAGGCATGCTTATTTAGGAATGCCCCACCTTACCGTTGATCATTTCAAATATCTCCCCACAACATCGAAGAAGATAAGCCATGAGAGTACTCAGAGATCACAAAATGCGCTTACCGGGTCTCTAGTCAGATGAAGGGATCCACTCATAAAAAAGTATGCATCACCTCGTCAAGAGGGCCATAAGCCAAAGTGGAGGTTTCAGTGAGATTCAATCCAAACCATGAAAGAAGTAGTCCACAAGGAAGTCAGAAGTGGCCGATGCCGCCATCCTATTTCGACAAAGGCATGGGTAAGTCCAATAAGGTAGTGCCTAAGAAAGAGAATAATGTTGGCTGCCGTTCGTGAATGGTCAAAGTTGGAGGATTTGCATTTCGACTACCGGAAATGAATAAGGCTACTCAAAGACCACTCTTCCATTGTCGCTTTCGACCGGGAGGTTGATAGCTAGCGTGGCATGAATATTATTGTTTCTGATGGGTATTCCCGTACAATCATATCGCTTATACCAAAGACTGGTGAGAAGACGACATTCACCGCTTCTATGGTACATTCGATTCAGCACGCGCTGCTCGGGCCGTAATGCACTATGACCCCAGCCGTGCATGATGGCCATATTCGATATATGGCTGGAAAGACAATCAAGGTGTCATGGATGACTTTTCAGTATTAGGAGTTCTTCACGCTTGTTTGGAAAACTCGAGGCTTTGCTTGTTAGTAAAGAAACCAATCTTTGTTGAATTAAATTGCAACTTTATGGTACAGAAGGCATCGTGACTAGCTAATCTGATTTACGCAAGAGGAATAGAGGTCGACCGAGCTAAGGATCAGAACATTAGAGAAACTACTCACCATCATCCGGGAAGGGCATAAGAAGCCAGTGGCACGAGGGTTCATCATGCTCATAAAATATTTTTCTCGGATTGAAAAATCGTTGTCTAGTTTGCTAGTTCAGGGAACACCATTTGATTTTGATGAGCAAAGGTTGTGCTTTCTGGCCTAAGATATAAACCGGTATCAACCTCCACAGTAGCAGCACTGACGGGACCTTCCGTTTGCTAATGTACACGCTGTTGATTGCGCACCGAGCAAGGTCAGCGAAAAGAGAAAGGATATCGCTGTTATCCACAATGCTAGTCACTTTGAATGATGCTCACCTAAACTATGCCACCATGGAAAAATATTATTGGCCATTGTTTCGCTTTTGATGTTCTAGTTCTACTTGATTGGCAATAAGGTGATATTGAACCACTTCAGCCAATAAGGTCTAATGACTAAAAAAAGATGCAACCGAGGCTACAGAGCGGTGTGCTTCATCGCAAGAGTTTTACCTGCAGATAAAAGATAAGAAGGGAACGGAGAACTTAGTCGTGGACCATTTGTCATGGTTGGAAGCGCCTATGGCGGCGCTGAAACACCATCATTTCCAGATTGTTGCTCAAATTGCATACACATCTCGGTCCATGTCGTCGACTATGGGAATCACTAGTGGCAAAGGTGATCCCTCCAGCTTAGCTACCAAATTAAAAGAGGTTCTTGCACAGCTTAAAGCACTATTACTGAAAAACTCATTCTGTACAAATATCAGGCCAACTGTTAACACGAGATGTATACTGGAAGAGGAAATGGGTATCTTTAATCACATACCTTATCATGTGGGGGGCACTTTGGAGGCCAGAGAACAACGGCAAAGGTACTCCAATCAGGTTTCTACTGGCCTAGCTTGTTCAAGGATGCTCATTAGTTTGTATCCATCTGTGATAAGTGCCAAAGGACGGGCAGCATTTCCAAACGGGATGAACCACCGATGTGTCCAATTCTAGAGGTCGAGTTATTTGACTTATGGGGGTTAGACTTCATGAGTCCATTCCCCTTATCATTCAGTCACCTGTATATTCTCCTTACTGTGGACTACGTCTCCAAATAGGTAGAGGCAATACCGACACGCACCAATGATGCCACAGGTAGTCAAGTCTATACTACATATTTACTCGGTTCGGCACTCCACGAGCATTGATCATGGATGGTGGTACTCACTTCTGCAACAATATGGTGGTACTCACTTCTTCAACAAGCCGTTGATGTGCCCAAAATATGGCGAAATTTAAGATCGGAATCCGCTTGCTTACCAATTCAAGAAGCTAATGGACAGGCTGAGGTGTCAAATCGTGAGATTAAGTCCATTTTAGAGAAAACGGTCAATAATTCAAGAAAATATTGGTCAAAGAAGATTGATGATGCACTGCATACAGTGATGTACCTTTAAACCCCATTAGGCATGTCACCATTCCGACTAGCCTACGGGAAAGCATGCCACTTGCTAGTGGAATTAGAACATATAGCATATTGGGCAACTAGGCAGTTGAACATGGATTGCAAAGTCGCCGGAGAAAAGCGACTACTACAACTTAGTGAATTAGACGAATTCCACAATGAGGCTTATGAAAATGCCCGAATCTATAAGGAAAAGACAAAAGCGTGGCATGACAAACATATTATGAGGAAAGAGTTTGACCCGGGTTAACAGGTCCTGTTGTTTAACTCTAGACTGAACTCTTCCTTGGTAAACTAAAGTCCAAATGGTTAGGTCCGTTTACAATGGTTCAAGTATTTCCCTATGGAGGAGTTGAGATAATGCATCCCGAGAAAGGACAGTTCAAAGTTAACGCTCAGAGCTTGAAACCGTATTTTGGAGGAGAATTCCATAATAGGAGGCACCATCATGAGGAACGACTCGAGAGGGATTAATGTCGCAAAGTCAAAACTCTAATAAATCGCTTTGTTTCAAATTTGGTACCGTGACGCTATGAATGTCGAGCTACCAACGTTAAACATAACACTTCTTATCACCCAAGCTTTAGAGTTTTTCCTTTCTTTCCCTAAAAACTTCATGATTTCCATTCTTTTATTGCTTTCAGGCAATTTGTTTGGGCAGCCCCACCTTGCCATTTTAGCACGGGCGAGTCTTAAAGGAGGAGGGAAGAAAATCAGGGTCCCAACATTCTGGTCCGTCGCGACAAAGCCCTCTACGCCGCTGCGGAGGGGCAACAACACATTTTCCCACTTTCCGTCTACCTCAATGCTTGCTGCGTGTGGAAAGAGAAAATTTTAAGCCAAATTTCTGCACATAATTGAAGGTCTCGTCTGGCTCGCCTAAAGATTTCGTAGCCCGCCACAAAGAAGGCAACAATACATGAAGGCTTTGCCGCAGCTGCAGACCCTTCACAAGTAGTGAAGCAGCACACATTTTAAACATCTATAAATACCCATCGACCATCTAGTTTTCCCTCCAACCGATTTTCTTGTGCCCTCTTTCTGGCTCGCCAGGTCTGCTTCGATGAAATTCAGAGTCAAACACCAACATGGCTTCAAGAAGTCCGGCCCTAGCTGAAACACACGCTCCGATCTACATCTATGGCAAACTCTCCTTCTGGACGACGAGAGGCCAAGCGGCTCTACCACGAGTCGCTATACAACCTTTCCTTCATTCCGGAGCAGGGCTTTCCCACCTCAAACCCTTTCTTCAACTTCTCCATCCATAACAAAGGATGGCAAATCCTGTGTGCTCCCCCGACCCTTGGAGTGACCTCAATCATACGAGAGTTCCATTCTAACCTGCATTTCAGGGTTGGCACCACTGTGTTTTTCCGAGGTAGGTGGGTCGAGTTCGGGGCCCAGACTGATCAACCCATCTACTCAACTCCAAGGGACAATGGATAGTGATGTAGAGCAAATTCAGCAGATTCAGGGCCAACAACTGAGCCCGATGAGTTCACACTAGTGTCAGTGGCGTGTGGAGGTGCCATCCAAGCGATGGCGACCACCACATTTTAGATGCCAAATGTCACACTCTATGTCTAAGTTTTAGCACAATTTTCTCAGCAAAACTGCTTCCACCTGTTATCCTTCAAAGACTGCCAGCGACAAGACGATCCTCCCCACGCCATGACCAAGGGATTCCGGGTCGACATGTATCGTCAACAGCGGGCGTCGACTTGTTCGACCATGGATGCCGTGACCGGAGCCTCTGAATCCATCCCTCCCTTGATCACCACTGGCGCCATCAATGGTCTACGGTTAATCTGATCTGATCTGATCGTGGCTGATGGCCACCATCCGCGCCGCGCCCAAGACTGGGGACGTCAGCAGCGGCCACTTCTATCATCATAACACACCGGGCCGCCACCACCGCAGTGATTTTCCTCGGACGTATTTCTTTACCCTTTTCTTTCTGCCATTGACGCCACTGTTAGTTTTAAGTTTGAGGGTGTGGGTGTATGGGGTGTGACTTAGTTTATTATGACTGTTATTTTGACTTAGTTTATTATGACTGTTATTTTGACTTAGTTTTATTTTGACTTGGGTTATTTTTGCTATTTTTTCATGTTTAGGTCCTTTTTTTTTTTAAGGCATGTGTTAGGTTGTTTCCCATGCACCTACACATGCAAATTCAGTATATTATAACATGGCGCCCAAGAGTTGGTATTGAGTATTTCTCGCCTAATTTTACATGATGGCAACAAAAGGAGTTAGTAATCACAAAAAACAACCCAGGTGCCCAATGAAGTAGGGACCTGAAAATGCTTGAAATTAGACCACAGGTAAAGTCGAGAATAACCATGTCCACGCCTTTTAGATCTCAAGAACTCAATTCCCGAAGTAGGCTATCCTGCACACACACACGTGATTCGGGGTATACTTTGACTCCGGACTCACCATGCAAGAGTTCTACAAACCTATAGCAAACAACGCTGATGGGACAACTCTAGAAAAAGAGGATCGCCTTGAGCCCCAAACATACAAAAATTAAAAATAAAATAAAAAAATAAAATAATAATAATAATAACAATAACAACAATGTGATCATCCAACTGGGAATCCGGGCATGTACCCGAGGCTTTTTCAAAGCCTAATGCCCTGAGCCAACTTGCCGGGAGCCATTAACTTCACTGCCCGCTACATGGGACAAAGGATGGATGATCTCCACAATCTAGGACCTCGAGGTTTGGTTGAGTGTTCGGAGTGAAGTTCTAGGGGAATTGAATGCCTCACCTAAAACCTCTTAGTACTAGTACTCTTCCCGAATTTGTCTTAGAGTTAATCCCCTTAGGAGTAGCTGAAGTGAATAAATTGGTGCATTCTCATCCTTCCGTGTTGTTATTCCTCAAAGAAAGTTTGATCTGTCAGTACCGCAGCCAAACTATACATTGAGACTTCACACTTTAACCGCACTTAGACTCCTTGGGAAAATTATATAGAGTTACTAAAAAATGGTCAATCTACTAGTCAACCAAGACCACCTGCAAATTCTTGAAAGCTAAACAATCAAGGTGTCCTAGATCTTGAACTAGTTAATATGGACTCCTTCTTGTTGTTGTCATGCGCTTAACCCATATCGTCATGATATAGTCACATATTCAAACTGGTGGGTCTATTCGCTTAGGACAAGCAAGAAGCTAAGTCTCAAAAAGGATCTGATGAATCATGCTTGTATTTCCCGCTTGAATTTTGATGTTCTTTATAGCTAAAATGCATGGATCATAGTCTTTGTATTATTATTACTTAATCCCTCATATTGTATTGCTCATAGAAGGTACATGTTGAACCAAAATGGCGCTAAAAGGTAGAAAAACATAACAAAAGTATAAATGACAAAAAAGGCCGGACACTTGAAGTGCTCTTAGTGCCTTGGCTTGCGAAGAGACCAGCCAGTAGTAACAAAGACCTCGCAACAACGAACGGGACGAGTTTAAGGGTCTCGGCTACGCGACGTGACAGCCGATCAGCCGTAGCAAGGCACCTTCCAAAGCGAGCATAAATAACCCTAATTTTATGGGCCATTGATGGGCCCATGCGCCGAGGTATAAAAGGGAAGTAATTTCAAAGTAGAGGGGAGAGGAAAAGGCCGAAGAGAGAAGAAGACGCATGAAGGGAGATCAATAGAGGCAGTTCGAAGAGATCATTGACGGCTTTTCTATAGTTCTTACTCGATTTGCTCATGGTTGAATTCTTCAATGCGTAATGAATAATATAATGAACTAATTCCTTGCTCCCGGGGTTTTGTCGACCACTAGCAGCGGTTTGATGGATTGATTTTCAGTTTTGACTTATTTGAATCTTAATATGAGTTCATATGTTTGCTTCAATTCTGCACTTAATCACATGTTATTATCAGGACAACTGTAACATGCAAAAGCTAGGAATCTGAGATCGAGAGAAGAAGATTTCTAGGGACATAGGTAAAGCAACACTTGGGTAGTCGAAGAATAGAGATATTCAGTACATCAAGTGCAATGTAAAGTTTACATTTAAGCGTTTCGAAGTTGGGGGTTGAGGTGAAGTCACGATAAATCCTTTATTGAGATAGGCAAATATATCTCAAAGAGAATATTTTTGTGGGGAAAGATCGACCCGCCAACATAACTCATATGAAACTTTCAATAAGTCTATAATTGAATTGACATCCATCACGGTGCGGCGAGGAGACAGACCAAACTATAGCATCTAATATCTACTAATTTAGTAAAACAAATTTTCAGTTGTCATTAATTCAGTAATTTAGTCGTAATTCGCTCTAAGACTAGATCCAAATATTGTTGAAGTCATTGAGCCAATATTCAACACGCTTCTCTTCGAGGGAACGACACTTGACCGCTTACTCGTGAACTCGGCGCGCCATCGCTGCGCCTGAGTACTGCGTTTTCCATCTAATTTACACACTCGCTTTCAGTCCGTCAATCTTACATCTATTTCTCATCTTCTTGAAACAAGAGACGAACAAATCAGTGGTCTCCCCATTTCTTTAGTCCTCACGGGCCGGTTCTGTGATGCATACTTCAAGCTCATTTGAGAAGCCCGAGTGTAGTGCTACCTTTCATACCAACTTTGTATGAGTTCATGGCAATGTTGTATGCTAAGTGAATGTTGCCCTGTCAAGAGTTGAGAAGCAGTCTAATCTTGGAAATGATAAAAATTCTCATAGTTAGCCCCGACTCCCACATTCACGAGTGAATGCGATATGTTACAGGGTGGATTGGCCATCTTTTCGGAGAACAAGAGAAATCGGGGATCACATGCCTTGGGTAGGGTTTCCTATCTATCATATCTCTCAGTAAGGTTTGTAGAACTAGGGTTCTTGGTTGCCTAAACCCTAGCCTATTTAACTCTTGTACCACCTCTCTAATTGCCCTTAAATCTGGTACTGCGACTGGTTACACAAAATGCTATTGAGGAACTTGTTGAACCAGCTAAAGAACTTGAGGAACTTATTGAACTTGCTGAGGAACTTGTTGAACTTGCTAAAACTTATTAGACATTTATTTTAATTTCCATTCTCCACGGCAGAGTGGCTACATGATGCCCCCCAAGCCTCCCTCATATACTCCAAGTTGTGTAATTAGATTAGTCTAAGCAAAAATCCTTTGAGGGGTTGTGGTTATGGCTACATTAAGTCTTTCCCCTGCTACGTTCTCTAAAGTACCTCCCTTTCTCTGGTGAGGAGGAAGGTATCTAATCTCTGCCTGCATAGGTGAGCGGTGAAATTCACCAACTCCTCGTAGGTTCTCAAAATGCTGCCCCCCGAGTTCATTATAAAATTGTCTTTTTGTTCCTTTCTCTAGATTCTGCCAAGGTTGGATTAAGTTTACAGTGTATTCTTCAAATATGGTCATGATCAATCCACACAGCTTTTTAATTCTTGCATGAAAGCCTGAAATTCATTAGAATTATTAGAGAAAAGAATAGGCACATTCACATTACCTGCACTTCTTCCTTCCACATGCTTAATTGGGTAGTTGGATGGATTCCCTTATTGTCACACTGGAGAATTCATCAGGTTCTCTATCTGTTCCACTAGGGCTAGAACTCTTCCTTCTTATATTGCTTCTACAGCATCAAATCTTGAGTCTAGAGACTCTACAGTTGTCTTACTCCTCAATTTTAGTGGCATTCTTCATAAAAAAGCATGTCCCACCATGAAATAGGCACAATTGAACATATAAAACAAAAAGATGTATCTATGTTCCAAAAAGATGTGTCCCACCGGGCGTGCCAAAAATATGTTTCTGCTGAATTTTGGTCCAGAACATACAAAAGCACAGGAATTGATGAATGTGCAAGCGTGCCAAGAAATTATAGTATTTCAAGCGAAACTGTAAAAATCCTAGCCTGCTCAAGCGAAAAATGATTCTAGTTTCCTTGTGATTCCTAGAATCTAAGTGGAAAATGCTTTGAAAATTGTACTGTATTGAAAGCTGAGAGAAAAGTTATACGAACTAGCTTGAAAGATAACAAATTTTATTATAGAATAGACTGAAAATGAAATGTTGAAGCAACAAAGCTTTAAAGTAATAAATGTTTGGAAAGAATATCTAAAATTAAACTAGGAATTTGAAAAGATGGTTGATGAACCTGTAAACAAACTAAGAAAAATGCTAAAATGCTTTGTTTAAAGTGTTGGTTGATGATTGATTTGTTAGTCCTTTGCTCTGAAGTTGAGTCTTCATTTTATAGGCATTATGAATAACTGCTCCAACCCACCTTCTCCAATAACTAGTCACGTACACACTAGAGTCTTGTTCTCCAAGTCATTTATTCACTAACATCTTGTTCTCCAAGTCATTTATCCACTAACAATAACTACTCACGTTCTGCCATGTCATGACTTGAGTTGGAGAAAAAGTCTCCTCCACTTGCTTTTTAGTATTTAATTGTTTTTAAAAATAAATTAAAATCCTTGAAAAATTATAGGCATGTACATCCCTTGTACACTCAGTTCATCTACCTAGCACAATTAGTATAAATATCTTGTACATTGTAACAAATCTCATAGGCCCCTCAGTACTAAATGTGAGCATAGACATCTTTTCATCTTCTTTGTTAAAAAAACAAAGGAAAAGGAATTGAAATCTATTTTTTTCAAAAATTATAATTAAAGTAGTTATATAAAATGAATATGTATGAAATTAAAAAAATGCATAGGATGAATGTGAGATAAAGCAATATTTATAATGAATCTTCATCCTTCTTTTAAGGAAATAATCGTTATTTGAGTTTTTAAAAATCAGGTGGAATCAGCGAAGAAGAGTAGCTTGTACACGGCTTGTACACTTAGTTCACATGCTTTGTACAATTAGTGGAAATACCTTCTACAGTGTAACAAATCTAGTAATCCTCATAAATGTGACCATATGCATTTGTTTTGTTGTTATGATGTAGAAAAAAAATTAATGAATTCAAATCTAGTTTATATCCATTATCCATTATATGTGTGTTTATGTTATTATTTTATTATATATTTATATATTTTTTGCTTATTAATTGTTGCATGTGAATATGTTTATATTTAATATGTTAATTACACAAAATAAAAATATAATTAAAATGTAAAAATATTGAATAATGAAAATTTTAAAAATAAAGGCATTTTATTAGGTAAATTTTAAAAATTAAAAATTTATTTAATAAGAGTAAAATTCAATTAATTAAAATTTTAGAATTATTTATCTAATTAATAAAAAATCTAATAAAAATAAAATAAATGAATAAATAATTTTTTATTGAATAAATCAATAATTAAAATTTTAAAAAAATTTGTTAAGTATATTTTCAAAATAAGTGAAAACAAGATATTATCTTATAACATTAATTAAAAATTATAAAATTTAATTTATTTAAAAGATGGAAAAATGGAGGGTGATTTCTATATAAAAAAAGTACAACAAAAAAGGGAAAAAAACCTTGAAGACTGATTGTAAATAATAAAATATTGTGCATATAATTAAGAAACTATTGCCCTTTAGTTTTATCGACCAGAAACGGATATAACTGAAAAAAAACCACCAGTACTATTGAAATATGAAAAACCACCTCCACGGCTCAGCACCACTAATTTGACTAATGCGTATACGTGCATGAACTGATGGACACCTTCCATTCTGTTTCATGGATATATCAAGTAGTGTCATTATGCAAGAGCTTTCTTGGTGACTCCTGTTGAAATGAAATGTGCGAACTTAATTAATTTCTCGGGAATTAATGGGAAAATTACCACCCTTCTCTCTCCCCATTATCCTTGTTTCCCACAGGCTATCCTCTTCTATCCCCTCTCTATATATTCCGAATCTGCATCACTTCATCATACACAACTAGCCAAGCCCTTGTAAACCACATCCAGCTCTCGCACGTTAATCAGCCATCCTTCATTTTTCCCAGGAGGGTCAATACAATAATGAGCACCGCCAGAAACTTGCTTCTTCTGATGTTCATACTGGCTAGTTCCATAGCTTACCAAGCAGCTGCTCGGCCTTTAGAGAGGCGATATTTGGCGCTAGCGAGCCATTGTTCGGATCATGCTAGGTCCGGTGCCACCGTCAGTCCTTCTCCATGCACTCACATCCCACCCGGGGAATGGTCACTGCAACAATCATGGATAAACATTGATAGATCTTGCTTTGCGCCAGTCCATAAAAATATTTACAAATAATAGGTTCGATGATGGAGTTAATTTATGACTTGATTTTTTTTTTCTTTTCTCTCTTGTACATGTCTTTGATTACTTAAATTCAAAAGCTCCCGTCCGAATCACTAGCTTCTGTAAAGTAAAATATGTTCCATTTCTTTTTTCAATGTAATCCATGTTATGTTATTTCCACATTAAAATTAAGTGGGTGGCCCACTAACCTAGTATTTAGCCAATTAAAAGAATACTCAATATCTTTAAACTGTTATAAAGATATTTACCCTTGATGGAGTGGGTAAATTATAATAAATATAATTTATTATAAGAACGGTTATTTATAATAAATATAATTTATTATATGAGCCCATTATTTATAATAAATATAATTTATTATAAGAACAATTATTATAATAAATATAATTTATTATAAGAAACGATTATTAATTACACGTTTAGAAACGGTTTTTTGAGCGTGTATTCTTGGTCATCTTCTCCTATCGATAAGTTATATATAGAAACCCCTTCATATGCGGTTGAAGCGCTCTTATCAATTACAGAAAACAATTACGTGTATCAAAGTTTGATAAAGAGGAGAAGAAAGAGATCGAGGATTTAAGATTTATAAGGCGAAGGAAAAGATCAAGGATTTAAGATCTAAGCGAAGGGAAATCTCTCATGGCTATGTGTTCTTCAAACGGTATGTAATCTATATGTTTTTTATTTTATTATTATTTTATTTTATTATCAGAGATGAGTTTGAATTCGATGATCTGAAATATTGTGTGTTAATTTCGTATTAAGGTCAACAATTGGTATCGAGCAAAGATTAATAGTTTAAATATTCGGAATCATTGTTTTATAGATTAAATTTTGAGATTTATCTTCGATTAATTAGATCTCCTTCGATGAATAAAGCTTTTAATTAAACAAAATAAGGAGCCGGCCTCAGCGCGTAGAAGGAAGATTTTTATTTTTTCCTTGCTTATTGTTGGATCAATGTCGGTGAGTGGTTGGCGTCGGTCAGGTGGCGGATTTTTAGGCACCTTGTTGGCGCCAAATTAATCTTGGCCTTTTCAAGCGTAGCCGGACACTAGATTAGAAGCTTTAATAAGGGGAGAAATGTAAGTCCACGGCCTTTAGTTGGCCGTTGTCATTATCACTTATTTGAATATGAAACTGAAATTCTCTTTTAAGATGTCCATATATCCTGTGATTTGAACCTTTGTGAAATTATCTGATGAATGTCGATTTCTTTGATTTTATTATGATTGATTATTGAATCAGATGATTATTAAAGATACTATTTCCTTGATTTTTAACTCAAATAAAAGAATTAATTTCATCTTGTGAAATTTTATCCAAATGACAATTTATAAATGTAAGGTTAACTAATTTAGATAGTTGCCAATAACTAAATTAGTGAGCCTTGTATTTATTGAATTGCATAAAAGGAATAAAGGAGACTTATAAAATTCTTAATAATTCTCTTTATAATTGGAGAATGAGACTAACCCAAAGTCATTTACGCTGGTATTAATTAATAGTTTTTATTTTTGTGTTGCTTAGAAAGGTAAAATGGTTACCCCAGGTAACATATAATGACACAAAATAGTAAAAAGTGTTTTAAGCTCCCTCCAAGTGAACACTGGATATGTTAAAATTTACGCAAAGGAGAATTTTAATGATATCAATAGTTCATTGCTATTTATTTTATACTTGAGGCCTTATTGAGCATTGTTCTATTTTGTACAGTTCCCACTTCATTACACTCTTGCATGCGGAATATTTGTTTTTGATGGAGTCGAACTTTTTTTACGAATGGTATGAAAGGGTTCAATTCTCAGCAGGCGTATTGGATCTTGACACGGCTATCGCGGATAAACCTCCACGAGGAAGCTACGGATGGCGATTACTCGGGCAAGATCCAACAGACTCAGTATGATGTTTATGAGAATGACTATTGCCAATAATATCAAGACCTCTCTCCCTCAAACCGAGTTTGCCTCGGAATTTCTGAAATCTGTTGAGGAGCACTTCAAACGCGCTGATAAGTCCCTTGCAAGCACATTGATGGTTGAATTGACCACCATGAAATATGATGGTCGGGAAAGATTATTCAATGACATATTTTAAACATGACTGAAAAGGCTGCAAAGCTTAAGGCACTAGGCATGGGTATGGATGAGTCCTTCTTGGTATAGTTTGTCCTTAACTCACTTCCATCACAGTTTGCTCCATTCAAAATCCACTATAATACTAACGAGGGGATCGGTGGAACGGATAGGCTCACCCGATAAAAATATCTGAGAGTGAGATTAAGGCAGAAGGACATAATCTTGCTCTTCTTTGTAACTCATGGAGTCCACGAAGAAGAAGGAAATTCAAAAAAGGGAAGAACTTTCCACCTAAGAAAAGTGGACACAGGGAAGGTAGCGAGTCATGAGGAAAATTGATAAGTTGCTACTTTTGTGGCAGAAGGGCATGTGAAGAAGGACTATACCCAGCGAGGCTTGGTTCGAAAAGAAGTATAAATCTTTCTTTTGTATGTTATGAATCAATCTTGTTGAAGTTCCTTCAAATACTTGGTGGATTGATTTTGGAGCCACAACTCATGTGACTAATTTGTCTGGGGATTCCTTACAACCGAGGAAACCTTGAGGAAAGTGAAAAGTTCCTACATATGAAATGTCTCAAGGTTGGAGTGATAGTTGTTGGTACCTATAAACACTATTAGAGGCGGGTCATCGGATGGATCTTTTAAAGCACTTTTATGTGCCTTCTATCTCTGGTGATTTCCTTGTGTGGGCCTCTTGGATGTCTGTTTTATTCGATTGGACAATTAAGTTTGATGTTAGAATTACATTCTGATTGGTTGCAGTATTGTATGTGATGAACATATAAGAATTTCCTTGAATCATAGATTTGCACAAGCTTTAATAACCTGCATTCAAATGTTGATTCAAAAGCGTGAAACTAATTAATGAAAATTCTTCAATCTTGCACACAGGAAGTAGGGCACATCTACAGGGAAAGAATAGAGAAGTTAGTGAAGGAAGGAATTTTACAAAATCTTGACTGCGGTACTGCATGTATGCGATGGATTGCATAAAGGGGAAAACAAACTAAACATACAAAGAGAAGGTGCCACAAAAGTAATGAGCTCCTTGAGATAATTCATCGAATATTTGTGGACCTACTGCTGTTCCATGTTTTACGGGGAGAGAAATATTTTATCACCTTTATAGATGATCTATCTCGTTATGGTTATGTTTATCTAATGCATGAAAAGTCTCAGGCCATTGACATCTTCGAGATGTTCATAACAGAGGTCGAGAGATAATTAGATAAAAAGATTAAAATTGTGAGATCAGATCGAGGCGGTGAATATTATGGCAGATATGATGAATCAGGACAAAATCCTAGTCCTTTTGCCAAATTCGCCTTGAAAAGCATGGCATTCGTAACCGGTACACAATGCAGTACGCCCGCAATGAATGGTGTTCTTTGAAAGGCATGTCGCACATTAATGGAAATGGTTAAGAGTATGTGAGTTACTCTTCTATACCTATTTCATTGTAGGATGAAACCTTAAAGCGCCATAATGTATATCTTGAGCGAGTTCCTAGTAAAGCGAGTTTCAATAACTCCTTCGAGTTATGGTGTGGAAACCTAGCTTGAGACATACATGGTGTTGGGGCTTATCCTCAATGAGTGCAAGAATCTATAACCCACATGTAGGAAAAGCTTGATTCAAGAACAATATCCGGATATTTTCATTGTCCTGATAACAAAAATATCATTATCCAATTCACAAAGGTAGAACAGTTGAAACAGAATGCCATTCTTAGAGAATGGCAAATGAATGTGGAGCAAACTGGAAACCAAGAAAGTAGATGTTGAAGACAGAGGATATCCCACCAATTTTACCTCTGTAAGAAATGGTTTCGGTCTCAACCTGCTCACCAAGTTTCAGAAAACAGCAATATAATAGAGATGCATTCACACTACCGGTAAAATACGCCATTGAAAATGCCAGAGCCACCACAACCTAAGATTCCTCAGAGGAAATCCAAAGAGTTGAGACCCGCTATCATGATTATATCATGTGGTGCATTTACAGAACTTTATTCTGATATCAGATAAGGTAAGATCCATTCGCTTTTCACGTCATGAAAGCATTGATTCTAGTAAACATGTTGAAGCCATGAATGAAGAGTTGAAATCTATGTAACGGCAACGTATCTAGGATCTCAATTAACTGCCTCCAATATTATAAACACGTCGACTGTGAATGGGTCTTCGAAGATGCCACACAAAGTGCAAGCAATATCGAATAATTAAGGCTGACTACGCCATATTTAATTCAAAAGGAAGGTATCGATTACAAAGATACCTTCTAAGAAAGATTCGCTTAGAATCATAATGTATTTGTAGCTCATTTTGATTTAGAGTTAATCAACGGATGGAACCTATCTAAAATGAATTCTGATTTAAGATATTCACATGGAACAACCCAAGGGTCTATAAAGAAAGTGTTCTAAACACCCAGTCGCAAATAAAGTTAAATCCATTTACTAGCCTTAAACAAGTTTCCCGCATACCTGTATATTGCTTTAATAATACCATTGTTATTCTTTCGGATTTTAAAGAGAACATTGTTGATCGCTGTATATATTTGAAAGTTAGTAGAGCAAGTTTATATTTCGACATCGTATGTGGATGATATTTTGCTTTGCTAGCGTGGGATCTTGGTTTATTAGGGTAAATCATGAATACCCTAAAAATCCTCATGGTTGATATGGGTGAGGCAACTATGTTATTGGCATCGTAGATCTTTAGGATCGATTCGAGGAGTGCCTAGGTTTATCTCAGAAAGGATATATTGATCTAAGTTTGTAGAGATTTAATATGGGGCCATGTTCATCGGGCATTGCAATTTATGGCTGAGGATAAATTAAGTAAATGCAAGTGTCTAAGAATAACATGGAAAGGAGAAAATGAAGAAAATTCCGGCGCATTAGCCGGGAGTTTGATGCACGCCGTTCGATGTACAAGACCTGAGCACGTTTTCATGGTAGGTAAAGTGTTGAAGATACCTGTGCTGATCCAGATTCAAACACTGAAAGCCGCAAAGAAAGTGATGAGGTAATGCTAAGGACAGCATCATATGCCGTTATACGCAAAGATCTGAACAATTAGAGGTTGTTGGTTACTCGGATTCTGATTATGGTGGTTGTCTCGATAGCTTAAAGTCAACTTCAAGATTTGTCTTTATGCTAGCAAATGAGGCAATCTCGTGGAAGAGTGAAAAACAATCAATTACTGCTTCATCCACGATGGAGGCCAAGTTTGTTGCTTGTTTTGAAGCCAGTCGCGCTTTATGGTTATGGAATTTTGTCTCGTGGCTTGGTGTTGTCGACTTATTGCTAAACTCTTTGAGAATATATTGTGATAACACCAAGAATCGTTTTCTTCTCTAAGAATGACAAATTTTCTAAAGGATCAAACACATGGATTCAAAGTATTAGCTCAAGTAAAGAAAGAGTCCAGAAACAACAAGTGTCAATTGAAAATATTAGGACCACACTTATGGTTGTTGATCCATTAACTAAAGGATTACCTCCAAAGGCATAATTAGAACATGTTATGAGGATGGGCCTTTTGAGTAATCCATAATATATATGATAATGAATGGTGGTTATGTAATTGACACCTAAGATTAAAATTGTTTCGTTTATTCTTGTTTTCAATTATGGGCACGTTTATTATGGATAAACAAGAATTGTCCCGATGGGTTGACACCACATGTGGGCTATTTGGCATTATGGACTGGGTTAGCCCCTGTAAGGAAACATGACATTATGGCTGTGCGTGGACCGCCAACACTCATTTATAGGATCTAAACCGATCTCAGACAGGGTATATGACTGACGTATTGGCTAAGTTTATTCAAATCGCGGATCACATATAGTTTGGCACCTGGGCTTAGTGGGCCAAGTGGGAGAATGTTATTTCTACATTAAAATTAAGTGGGTGCCCAATTAACCCATTTTAGCCAATTGTAAAGAATACCCAATATCTTTAACCGGTTATAAAGATATTTACCCTTGATGGAGGGGTAAATTATAAGTTAATAGAATTTATTATGAATCTGTTATTTATAAGCTAAAATATAATTTATTATATGAACGGGTTATTTTATAATAAATATAATTTATTATAAGAATGGGCTTATTTATAATAAATATAATTTATTATAAGAATGTTATTCGAATTTATAAAATAGAACTGGTTTTTGAAACTGTGTATTCTACCTTCTCCTATCAATAAGTTATATATAGAAACTCCTTTCATATGCTGCTAGAGCACTCTTCCATCAAATTACGTAAAACAATCGTATCAAAGTTTGATAAGGAGAAGAAGAGATCAAGGATTTAAGATCTATAAACTGAAGGGAAATCTCTCATGGCTGTGTGTTCTTCAAACGGTATGTAATCTATATGTTTTTTTATTTTATTATTATTTTATTTTATTATCATAGATGAGTTTAATTCATGGATCTCAAATATTGTGTGTTAATTTCCAGATATAAATATGTTATGCTTCTTTACTGACTTCTTATCTAAGGCATGGAATGGATGTGTGTTTTCAAAATGGAATGTGTTGGTATACATGATATGGGATTTAGTAATTTATGTCAAAATAAAACTGGTCACACTAACTGCTCTCATTCTTTTGTATTTTCATCTTATATACTCTATATAATGAGTTAATATACATTTGGTTCTATAAATTTATAGAATCATGAAAAAAACTAGATAGGAAAAGTAAACGTAAGAGGAAAGACAAAAAATATTAAAAAAATAAAAATAGAGTTAAATAGAACATATGATTTTTATTTGTTACTTCAAACTTATTTGATTTGTTTTAACTCATTTGATTTATTTTAAATAATTTTATTTATATTTGATCTTCTTGAAATTTTTATTGAACTGATTGTGCTGTGAGAAACTAATCTCCTTAATATTTTTCCTTTTCTTTAGTACTTTACAAGAATCAAACACAATTAAAAGTTATCGCCTTCGTGCATGTGTGGTTGCTGTCGTTTTAAAGTGGCAAAGGTTTATTGTGTTATCAGGCATTGCATGATTTGGTTTTCGGCTTGGTGCAAACATGGCCTGAGTCTGGGTGATCTAAACAGTAAAGTATATGAATATCCGCATACAAGAAATCAAACTAACAAGATGTTGAGCCAGTGGTGTATATATTCTAGTTTTCATAATAGTGAATATCAAATGCACCAATTATCAAATGTAGGATTTAAGTCAGTCATTATGATATTAATCAGGATGCTTTTCATCCTTTGTGGTTTTTAGCAATTTTGATTCTTAAGTTTCGATGTATTACTAATTTGAATCAATGAAATTATTTTTTGTCTTCAATAAAAAAAAGGTTATGTTAGTTCCAAGTAGGGAAGAGGAGGGGTCCAGGGTTCGAGTCATAGTAGAAACAAATTTGTGAAGGAATAACTTAATATGATGTATTGCAAAGTGCATAGATTAAAGAAAAGGTTAGTGCTTAGGTCCCTGTAATATTAGAGAAAGAAACCGCACAACTAAACAGCACTCAAAGTTTGCTCCAAGTGGCGATTCTGAAAATATGTAAGAGAGGAAAGTGAAATCCAATGGCGACTGATGGTGGTGAAAAATGAGACGGAGCCCGAGAAATTCTCCTCAATACTTTCCCCAGTTTTCTTCGTTATTTTCCTCAAAGTTTTTGAGGAAAATAGTAGGGAGAATATCATATTATTTTCCTTCGTAGTTTCTTTTCTACATTTTTTCTTTGAATTTTCCATTTTACCAAACTTAAGAAACATTCTTTCACCATTTTTTTCCTCCTTTCCTAGCATTATCGGGTTCCAAACAAATTGTAAGTTTCTAATTATAGATAATTTTGATAGACTCTCATGAAGAGTAGTTAAGAAACTACCTTGGGATAGATGATAAAGCATGTGTTCTGAAAGCTTGCATATGGTGTTCTGCAATGAACTCAACCATAAACCCGAAATAATTTTTGATTAAAAATGTTAAAACTGATGGACCATTTTTCTATCCGCTCATACCTGTAGTTAGATGTTATCCATATTGTACATTTATAAACCTGCTTTTATACTCATGTTTCATTCATGGCATTGACTCTAATATATATCAAACTGGTAGATTTCCCTTCCATCAAGCTCGAGCACACATCTAACGTGAAGCACCATCTACCAACCCTCCACATCATTTTGTTCAACTTACCCATGTATTAGCTCTAATACCAATGTTAGTTAATTTCATGCACTATTTAACCAAATTAGTATGATATTGTCCATTTCGGGGTCTGGGGCTTCTCCCTCATGGTTTTGTTTTTGGGCTTTCCCCCAGAAGGCCTTATACCAATTGGATGTCATCCATGCTTATATATTCATAAGCCTTCCCATCCCTAACCCATGTGTGGTACATTTGTGAGACTTTGAGTACACATCCAACAAAAAAGAAAGAAAGAAAGAAAGAAAACAAGAGTTAGCACTACTAGAAAAATGAGATATAGTGACATAACTTTAGGAGGGGTCAACAAAATTCATAACTAAAATAATGTTTTAGCTGGGGGAATTAATTGGCCGCCACTATATGAATTCTCACAGTTGGATGAAGAAAAAAACCACTACTATATATAGTTACACTAATAGGCGCATCATTTTAAGATTGCGGCAATATATTGCCTAATAGACATGTGAGCAAGCTAACCGTTACCATATAGGTGGTAAAGAAAATTCTTCCCCTGGTAGTTTAAATTGTTGGTAAAATGGAGTGAATGACATTCATTGCAGGTGAATGAATGTCATTTACATGGCAGGAGCCCAAACATTTGGCTTGCTAAAGGCTAAGGGTCTCACCTTTATGCCTTTAAAGGTGAGGCTTCTCTTGTTCAGATATAGAAAAAAAATTTCCCTTTTGAGTTTGTTGTGTGGAAAAAAGGAAAAGGAAAAGTGAGTTCTGTTAGGTATGATCGGAGAGTGTTGATTGGGTGATAGCTTCGATCACGGTTTCAATTCACCGGAGTAGTATCAAGGTGCTGAGGTGTTGCTTGTATGTCGTTTTATCGACGTGATTTTCTCTGAGCACCGAAGGAGATGGCGAATCTATTTTAAAGAGATTGTGACTCTCACAGTTCCAGATCCACCGTCTCCGATAAACACATTCTTGTAATTGTTTTATTTCTTCTTTCTTTGTAAATTTTCTCCTCCCTCGTCTTTTGTTTCCCTGTAAGAAAAGAAAGTTCATAACATTCTTAAAACAGATTCGTGGAAAAAAAAATACAAAGGAAAAAAAATGTTGTTGGTCTACTAAAATTGATCTGGGAACAAGAGGTCGCCAAGGACTAGAACTCGAGGAAGTTTCAGAAAAAATGAAATTCAAGAATTTATGAAGAGTATTTTTTGAAAAAAATTTTTGACTCATTTTGGCTAGTTCTCTATCTATATTCTTTTCCAATGTAGTTTCGTTTTTTTTCTAAAAATAATAAATATAATCTGTTTTTTCACGATTTGTTTTTTTGGGGGAAAAAAAGAGATTTTTTTTTTTTTTTTGAGAATTCGATTGTTTCAATTTTCTGGAAATAAACAAATTAGTTTGGTTTCCTTTTTGAATTCAATCGTTTAAAAAAAAACATATCTTTGGAATGTTTTTTTGAGGAAGAAGATAAGTGCAAAGGAAAATGTTTTTTAAAGGAAAAAATTATAAAGTTTGAAAAACCAAACAAACAAGTAGTTTGTTGGTTTATTTAAGAAAAAGTCAAACAAACAAGTGGTTTGTTGGTTTATTAAAGAAAAATCCTAGTACAAGGAAAAGTTTTGAACCCAAGACCTAGCATTCAAGTAGTGAATGCTCTACCACTAGGCTACATGCTTAGTTGTGGTATTCCTTGTGAGTTTGAGTCAATTCCTTTGTGGTCTTAGGAAATTGAAAATTACAATACAAAGAAATTATGTCTAAGGAGTTTGGTTTTTAAGCGGGTTTCTATAATTCTTTCACCGCCTTTCTCTGAATACCTATTTGTTATTTTCAATTATTTTGAATCGGGTTTTGGGAATGGAAAACAAACGTGGCACACTGCCTACACTCTTGCATAAATGGACTCTGCTTCGCATATTCATCGCTCCTAATCGACCGCCCAAGTGACAACCCTCATCGTGGCACAAGCGCCGTTGATGCCTCACACAAGATCGTAATTTATCTCTCGTCTCACTTGGAGAAAAAATAGAGAAATTCAGTGGACTTAATTTCAAAAGATGGCAGCAAAAGATGTTGTTCTACCTGACAACCTTGAATCTTGCGAGATTCTTGATGGAAGAATCTTCAAAGCTCAAAGAAGATGAGCCGTGATCCAAGTCATATCATAGGTGCTTTGTGGGAACATTTCTTTGACTTCTCTCGTAGGAACTATGTCATGAATGCGTTGATTAATTCTCTATACAATGTGTGTACATATAAGAAAACAGCTAAGGAGCTATGGGAATCACTAGACTGGAAATATAAAATCGAGGGCGCTGTGTACAAAAAATTCCTATCGTGAAATGATTCCCACCGTTATAAAATGAAATTCCAAGATCAGGGTCAAGTCCAAGTAATCCTCCACGAGATCCAGGCTATGGGAATGATGTCGAGGAAACTTTCATGGCGCCTATTATCGAGAAACCGCTCCCGCTTAGAAAGACTCAGAAACTACCTCAAGCATAAGAGAAAAGCAGGCGAGTACCAAAGATCTGTTATTAGACTCGGGATCAAGAAGACAATAGCGATATGAGGAAGAAAATGGCACATAAACCTGAATATGTCGGTTACCTTGAAGGCATCAAACAAGTCAGAAAATGAAAGAACAAAAACAACGGATCCAAAAAGTGTCTTAAGAAGTGAAAAGTTCTAGGAAATGTTTCAACTGTGGGAAACAAGGTCATGGATAGTTTGATTAAGACCGCTAAAGAGAATAAACCCAAGGAAGCCAATGTGATTGGAGACATCTCTAAGGACGTGTCTGACATTGACCTCACAATTGTAATCTCAGAGGTGAACTTAGTAGGATCCAATCCAAGGAATGGTAAATTGACACTGGTGCTACCCGCCATGTGTGTTCTGACAAGAAGATGTTCTCCACTTTTGAACCAATTGAGACTTAGGGAAAAGGTGTTCATGGGGAATCCACAGCCTAAATCAGGCAAGGAAAAGTGGTGTTGAAGATAACGTCAGAAGGGCGAGCGACTCCAACAATGTCCTATATGTCCCTAAAATTCGAAAGAACCTGGTGTCTAGTTCTTTTACTATACGCCTACATTTAGGATAGTTTCGGAGCCATAAATTTGTATTATCCAAAGGGAATGTATGTTCGAAAAGGCCATACAGAGTACCATGGTCTTACGTAATGACTCTTATATTTAAATGAATGTTCAGTTCTTTCCGCTTATATTCTTGAGTCCTCTAATCTATGGCATGGTAGATTATGACATGTAAATTATGATACATTGTGCAAATGAATTAACTTAAATCATATACCGACATTCCAAATTGATGCAAAACACAAGTGTGAAACTTCCGCTTATGGCAAACTCGACCTGTGTCCTCTTTTCAGCAAGAAGACACACCAACCTCTTGACTTGAATCAATATAGTGATATAAGTGATTTGAAGCTTGTACAAACAAGAAGTTATGGCCAAATATTTTATTACCTTGTGGATGATAGCACCAAGTACTATTATGTGTACTCATCTGAAAAGGATGATAACATGCATAGAGAAATTTGTTCTCACAAAAAAAGAGCCGAGAATCATAACAAGAAATTAGTATGTTGAGAAGTGATCGATGTGGTGAGTATGAATCGTCATTTGTTGATGTTTGTGCTCAACATGGGATTATACGATGAAACCGCCAAAGACCTTATTCCCTAACCACTGGAGGCTGAAAAAGAAATATACCCCAAAGGAAATGATGAATGCAATGCCCTAAGTTCGGGTCTATCACAAAACATGCGGGAGTAGTTTCATTTATCTGCTAATTCACCTTTTGAATAAGAAAACAAAATAAAGCAGAAAGAATCACATGAGTTATGGAGTTGAATGTTTGATCCTACAAATACTTGCGAGTGTGGGGATGTCCGACTATGTATAGCTTCTCCACCTAAAAAGGTGAAAATATGACTTAAAACGATTGATTGCATCTTCATTGGTTATGCACATAACAGTGCTGTTTATGGATTTCACGTTCATGAGTCGGATATCCCAGATATTCACAATAACAGGATAATGGAATCGAGGAATGCATTATTCTTTGAGAATGTGTTTCCATGCAAAAGATCCAAGTGAAAAGCCTAGTTCAACACAAATGATAGCTGAGATCATTCACAAAGAATACGAGGGATGAAAATACTGATGGAGAGGTAGAACCCGGGTATAGTAAAAGAGCAAGGACAGAAAAAACATTTGGTCCAGATTTTCTAACGTACATGCTCGAAAGAGAACCTCAAACTTATAAGAGGCAGTGAACTATACGAAGAGTCTCATGTGGAAAGAGGCTATTAACAGTTAAATTGATTCCATATTGCATAACCATACATGGGAACTAGTGGATCTTCCATCGGGTTGTAAACCTCTAAGTTCCAAGTGGGATTTTAAGAGGAAACAAAAAGTAGATGGGTCAATAGACAAATACAAGGCAAGACTTGTGATCAAAGGCTATAGGCAAACTGAGGGCTAAGATTATTTTGACACGTATTCTCCTGTGACGAGAATAAACTCCTTAAGGATAGTGCTTGCAATTGCTACACTAAAAGATCTTGAGGTACATCAAATGGATGTCAAGACAACCTTTTTAAATGGAGATTTGAATGAAGAAATCTACATGGAGCAACCTAAGTGGCTGTGACACCCCAAAATTGTGGGTCCTGCTGACTAGCCAACCTCCGGAATTTCATCTAGGTCATTGAAACAAAGTCTTGGTACCGACCTGTACTCAATTACTAGACACTGAAGCTACTTAAATGATCACTCATATGTCTTTAACGGGACTCATTCATTCATATTTAAATCTAAAATGTGAGAATAATGCACTTAAATATAGTCCATAAGAGTCCGATCACGACTCTCTTACCATAATTACATACCCGACTATATTAACAATAGTCCAAAAAAATTTAATTACAATTCTTTTATACAAAATTATATGCTAGGACTAGTTTGTCCCAAGCACTTTTTACAAAAGATATATCAAGGCCACATGTCGACATTCTTCACAATCACGGCCTCGTCTGAGCGTCGTCCAACGGTGTCGACCCTATACTTGTATGGTCGTTCTATATATTACCACTTGAGAATATCTCCTACATGGGCTGGCTCCCAATTCTTAAGTGCATGGCAATGTTCACTCAACATTTTACATTCACACTCCAACAAAAACATGTCAACTCTATATGGAATCCTACATGTCATGCCATTAAATGAGATGCGACTCATCATATACCATGCACCCAAGTCCTCACCCACTCCTTCACATAACGCCTAAGCCCATGTGTGATAAACCGTCATTCTGGATGACATCCAATGATCATATTCAAAACAAATTTCATTTGTTTATAAACCGAAAGCTTTTTGGATGAAACATCGCAATGATCATTTTTCATTCAAAATTCATGCGCCTTTATGGGTGCGATTTGTGAAGTCACACTGATAGTCTTTCACAAATCCTTGTATGTACTTTATAGCCTTCACCACTAGTGGACTAGAACTGTGACTGCTAATCGACTGGTCTTTCACCCGAGGGGGTCATTCATCCTTCCTTCGATACTCAAACATATTTTCTTTACCATTTTAATCAACCGTGTGCCTCTATTAGACGTTGTCCCATTTAACCAAGCCCACCCAATCAAAAACCAAACGCAATGTTGATTTACCAATTATGCACTCACACTCATTTAATGCGATGTCCCCATGCATATGCCATGCAAGATGCCATTGCCTATTTATACCATGTCATATATATGATGAATGCTATATGGACAATTTTATCAAACGTGCATATCACCAATGCATCCTAGGAAATTATATCATACATGCATATTATTTCCCTACATTAATTCATTCATGTCAATATATCACACAAGCATATGCAACATTCATTTTCATGTCAAATATATCACTGTTTTACCTCTTTTTTTCATAAATTTTCAACTTTTTTTCCCAAGTTTTACATTCTCCCCCCTTAAAAGAATTTCATCCTGAAATTCACACACACATATACATACTATCACAAGCATATGCAACATTCATTTTCATTATCAAATGAATAAACAACATACCTTCATCCTCGAATAAGAAAGGATAAGTGGTACACATCGTGTCATCGCGCTCCCATGTTGCCTCCTCCACTCCTTGGTGCTTCCACAACACCTTTACTAGCCTCATAGTCTTGCATTGCAAAACCTGATCTCGACTATCCATAATATGCAATGTCCATCCCGGGAAGGTCTCATCTTACATCTACAATGCTTTCCATTTCAACTAATTATGGTATGAGTCGGATCTGAAAGTGTACTTTTGAGCATGGAGACATGGAATTATGAACACCCAACAAACTCACAGTAATGCTAACCGATAAGTAATTAATGCATCTCTCGAGTAATTTAAGGGCCCAGAGGCCTCGTGACAATTTTCCCCATTTACCGAATCGACCACCTCTCTTTTCAAGGCCACTAAGAAGACATGATCCTCACCAAATTTGAGAAGACACGCTACCCTATTAGTGTAGCCTTCTCCTCGCACCGAGCCATGAGAAGATGTTTCCGTATCAATTCTATCTTTTCGAGGTGTCCTTACCAAACCCGACCTATAGCCGATCTCTCTCTCCTCATCCGTCTAATGGGATCGAGATCGATACGGCTCCTACATAAGGCCCCACAGTGCCATCCGTATACTAAGCCCGATAACCGCTGTTGCAGCGAACTCCACTAAGGGTAAATGCTCTTCCCATCTACCTTTAAGATCGAGGATGCATGCGCATAGCATGTCCTCTAATGTTCGGATGGTCCTCTCCGATTGACTGTCCATCTGGGGATGAAAAGCGATGCTCATCACCACCGCTGCCCCTACGGCTCAACGGAAACTCTACCTAAAAAGAGTCAAACCCGATCTCAAATCACACATGAAAAAGCTGTACTACATGTAAACCCATCGGGTCTCTTGTATATATAATCTATAGAATGCCTCTAGAGTGAAGTTCATCCGCACAACCAGAAAGTGTGCCAACTTGGTGAGTCGGTCAACGATCACCCACACCGCGTCATGCCCTCGCAATGTCCGTGGCAAGTGAGTCACAAAATCCATCGTAATGTGCCCCCACTTCCACTCTGCTACCTCTAACGGCTGGAGTAGCCCCGCCGGCCTCTAGTATTCAGCATTTACCAGCTGACACGTGAGACACCGACAAATCAAAGTTCCCAACTTGCTGTTTCATTCCACTCCAATAATACTGGCGACGGAGATCATAATACATCTTCGTGCCACTTGGTGTGTGACAAAGAAAACGAGTAATGACACTCTTCAGACCTCTCAATCCGCCTAATCAACCACAACCCGTCCCCCAGACCAAGACTATCACCTGTGCACGCCTGGAAATTTCTTCACACTTGTACCCCATCCATACCCAATCCCAATGGATACATCTAGTCCTCCCCTAAGACTCAATCACCCTGCTCTGTAGGGACGGCGTAGCCACCAAACTTCTTGAAGCACCCTGAGCCTAATCTCTATAGTGTAATCTGAACTAATCCATAGTCTCAGCATCTGTCAAATCTGCAGCCATACTAGATAATGCCCCATCACCCTAATGAGCAAGATCACCCACCAACATCATTCTACTACCGGCGAGTAATGCAGCGCGAAGTCATAATCCTTCCAAGTACCCATCCACCCCGATTGTCCTAGTATTAAGGTCTCAAGCAGTGAAGATGCATTTCGCACTGCGGTCCCGAAAAACACCTTGAATTGCTCATCGTACAGGTAGTGGCGCCATATCTTCAAGACAAAGACAATGGCTGCCAACTCCATATAATGGGTAGGATAACGTACCTTAGTGATTCTTGAACAGAACCATGTCAAAACCTCCGACTACATCGTAACACATCCCATTCTCGCTTCGAGGCATCACAAAGACACTGTACCCTGCCCCCCCGTCCAGACTATCAAAATAGGAGGTCAAGTGTCTCATATCTGTAGAATTTTCTCAGACAAGTCATTCTACTCAAATTTGATCTCCTTCCGGGAAACAACTCACAGAGTAACTAGTCGGATAAGTCCAAATAACTTCCTGAGGTGATTCTACAATCCCCAAGAACTACAAGATTCTGAAGACTAACCTTAGTCTCTCCCAACTCACAAATGCCTCACCTCTCAGTCAATCTTGATACGCTTGAGCCTCTGATATCACGCTGGGCTCCAAGAATCTACCACAAGCCGTAATCCTCGCGTGACTTACTCCCCGAACTCGCATACAACCACCTGCTCTCTCAAGGCCTGGAGAACAACCCTCAAATGATCCTCATGCTCCTCCTCGAACTTGGAGTAGACCAGGATTTCATCAACAAAACTACTACAAACTGATCTGATAGGAGCTGAATATTCTATGCATGAGATCTTATGAATGTCGCAAAGAGCATCACAATCCAAAAAGGCATCACCATGAACTCAAAATGTCCATACCACGTCACGAACACCGTCTTAGGATATCCGTCTCTCCCAACCTCAACTAATGGTACCTGGAAGGCGGTGACTGATCTCTTGGAATACACTCACGCCTCAATCCATCAAACAAATTGTCAATCCTCAAAGAAAGGATACCTATTCTCGATACTAACCCCGCTCAACACCGTAATCGATGCAAAGTCAAGGGTCTTGTCCTTCTTCGAAAACACCGGCAATTCCACAAGGTGAAGTGCTCTTGCCTAATAAATCCTCCTCCATCTAATAAGTCTTATAATTGGACCTTAAGTTCCTACAACTCAATGTGCCATTCTATGAAATACAGAAATAAGCGCCATACTAGGGTGTAAACTCAACTGTGAAGTCCACATCCCTATAATGGTTGCAATCCCACTATCCAAAAACATCCTCATACTCACAAACCACTTGAGGCAGATCGCAACCTCACCCTCACCGTGCTCTGGGTTAAGGCCTACCAAATGTTAACTGCCAATTGCTCCTGACCACCCATAACGTGACACGGCTTGAGGTAAAGATCATGCTTATCCCCCTGAAACATAACACGAATACCATCCTATGTGTAGGCAGTAACTCTTCTACGATCACAATCAATGATGACTCGATGTGCCATCAACCAGTTCATCCCGAGGGTGACATTAAACTCCGACATGTCCATGACCCTTAGGTCCACAGTGAGTAGAATCCCAGAGATCTCTAACTCACAATCCCAACATATTTGATCGACACTCACCCTAGTTCCTGTGGAGAGCTTATGCAACGACACTTCTTTTCCGGGTCTTGATTACTACCCAAATAGTGTTGTTCCATACTCTTAACACTCCGGGTTTTGAGCATTTTTTGTGTAGTAATCATCCAAATTGACCCTAGTTGGCAAGTTAAGGACCTAGCAATGCTTCTGATTAATTTTATAGTCATTTTTGTAGTTTTCACAGGCTATTTGTATTGAAGATAGGGATGCAGCTCGAGCATGAAGAAATCAATTGGAACTCAAAGCTACAAAAGCAGAAAACAAAATTAGAAGCATGCAGAGTAAAGCAGCGAACCCTTGCAAATTTCGCAAGGGTTGTGAAATTTTGCAACCCCTGTGAATTTTTGTTGACTTTTTGTCCCTCATTTGTTGATTTCTTTCCCTTTGTCCCCATAGTTTAACAATTTTTGTTTATTTCGTAATCTGGTAATTTGTATGGCCTTCTTAGTAGTATATATTCCTAAAACATTGTGCCACCCCTTAAAAAAAATCTTTCAAGATATTTCGGAGGCTTGCCAACAACAAGCCCGTTTTCTTCTCATTTTCTCTATTTTCTAATTAGCTAAACATAAATTTCCTATATTTAGACAACTCGTAGAGGATGGAATAGTTTGAAACCTCCCTTCCTTCCTTGAAGTGAGAGTACCGGTAGAACCAGATAACAGAAAATCAAACAAGTAAATTTGCAGGCAGAATCTTAAGTTTAGATTTTTCATTATAGCCAGAAATTTTATTGAATTTTTGTCCCCTGGTTTGGTTGATTTCTTCCCATTTTTGTCCCTCAGAATAGTTTCATCATGGAGCTTATTTTGGTAACTCCAGGCTATTTTGGGTGGTATATACTCCCTTAAACACACTCAAACCATCTTTAAAAAAAATCTTCAAAGAGGGTTTGTGGAGGTCATCAACAAGCCCCGTTCTTCTCTTATTTTTACCAGTAAACACCTCCTGGAGATTGAGCAACTTTCTAGAGGATGAGCGGCCAAACCTCCTTCCTTGAATTATGACACCCATGAACCGAAAAATTAAGGGTTCCTACTGGTTTTGGCGGTGTATTCTCTTCCATTGATGTCTCTCTTCAACCCAGTTCTCAAGATCCACTTGTCTCAGAATAAGTTGTATATGGCAAGTTTATTGTACCACTGATGCCATTGTTAGATCCCGGATGTTGAAGAAGCATTGGGCTTCCATGAGCCATCGGAAGGTGATCCAAGAGAGATAGGTTTTTAAATCTATTTGGTGAAACATTCAATGGTTTACCGGGAAATGTTCTTCCTCAACATAAAGCAAATATCGAGAACAAGTTTTTATAGCTAAATCAAATCCGAATATCTGGGAGGTAAATCCTTTAGACACATCCCTAATGCAGAAAAGACCCTATGAACTCTTATCGTTGTCTTAAGAACCCGCCGTGCCTTCCAACACCAAAGGCGTGAACCTTTATAGTTATTTTACGGTCACTTTAGTTACTTAGTCTTCAACCACTAAAACCCCTTGATAATAAAGTGTCCAAAACTGCACGAATCAATGTTAAACTTCTGAGTCATTTAAGACGGCGAAAAACCCATCCTCTCTAGACTTGATCCTAATCCACTGTATAGTGGGGTGAAGCAGTGAAAAACACGCCAAAGACAAGATGTTAGGCTTATAAATTATCGTTGATTCATCATCCCATTTCGCACATAAAGCACCCGCGAACAAGTCTCAACCCTTCCTCAAGCCTAGTCCGGTCAAGCTACATGATGTATCGATGAATGACTGCATAATCATAATCTCAAACAAAGATCTCACCTATTGCAAAGATAAACAGCTAAATATTACCTTGAATAATCCACTCCCATCCCCGCCGCCTCAATCAGGTGGCCATAGACACCCAGAGTCCCAAGTCCCCGCCAGGAGCCTGGCCCCACCTCGACTCACACCCGCCCCTCCGGCCGGTCGCCCACGGCCTGGCAGGTGCCGGCGCGGTAACTTTAGGATCTGATGGCTTATCCCTCCCTACCCAGGTAGTGGAGGAACAAACCCGCAGCTCTATGCATGTCCCACTCGAGACCGACCTGGAGTGGTCCTGCAACTTCGATCCCCCGCTCAGGCACCGTCAGATGAGCCCCGTTGAATGCGCAGTGAAACATGTCATCAACCCTTGACCCGGCAAGCCTCGACCCAGGCCTCTCGCCCCGATAGCCACACCTGGTCCTCGACCTCGTGTGAATGGTCCTGCTTCTAAACGAGCCAGAAAGTTAATGGCTGCCTCCTCCTTCTTATCAGCCAGCACCGTGATCTCAAATTTTTTCTCAGGTCATTTACCTGTCTCTGAATCAGCCAGAAATGCCTTCTGACCATAGATCCACATCTTGCAGAGTAAAGTCCTACAACTTACCTCCTGGATGGATGCACCCCAGCTGTCCCCCAACTCTCACTGCCTGTCCACTACCGCCATGTCCATCCTCAAAACGTTAATCTCAGAACTGGAATATTGTCCTGAGTACCCGTCATCCCGTCTCTGGTCCACAGCTCCCAAGTTCCTCTGTACAGCCATGATGTCGTGGGAAATACCCAATCACTGAAGATCACTGGTCCTCCCCACAGTCAGTCGCCTCCCAGATCCTGAAAATTCAACCCAATCCTTAACACATGGATCCATCCTTCTCAGCCGGAATCACTACAGCACCCTTTACCGCGATCGAAGATCTCCATAAATTCCATTGTTCCCCGATCCATTTAGTCCGAATAGTCAATCAACACCATCCCTCCAAGAATTGTCGGGGGATAATTGTGTTTTTAAAACTTTCAAGATTAGATTTGATCTCTCCCCAATTCCATTTGATCGTATTAATGGTGCAACATTAACGCCGCCTACACAATAGTAGCAGTCATAGCAACTGGGTCATCGTTGAAGGCTTTTGCGAACGCAAAAGTTTGCAGGCGGGTTGCGTCCCATTCATCGCCTTACGTCCTCTTCCCTCGAGATTTGCCATCTACATGTCAAATAGCAAATTGAAATTTCTTTTCTCGTTTCAACTAAAGGTAAAGGATCCCAACCACAATGTGACCAACATCCGTAACTATCTCGCTTCTATTCTTTTCTCTCGAACCCTAAGGTTATGTTTTTTCTTTCAACCATATTGTTCCTCTTTTCTTATATACACCTCACCATGTATTTATTCCCACCTCAACATACAACAATAAATCACGAGCACATTTTTGCCAGCACAAAACAGATGAAAGTTCCAACACAATGAAATCTTAAATGGTTCAAGAACCCATTTTTTTCTCCATCGTGTCCCTAGGTAATCACACACCCATGTTCATGTGCCAAACTATGACACCTTTATTAACTCAAATGAATCTAATGATCGTGACCCATATCCATCAAGCCCCAGTGGTTTATCGGCGTTTCATACTCGCTACAAGACGCCTTTAAAATCCGTGGTGGTCCCGCTGACTAGATGTCAAATCCATTTTAATTTCTATCTTAGGTCATTTGGTACCCAAGTTCAGTACCAAACCGGCATCAATTATCACATGGACACCTGAAAGTTACTTTCCTAAGACCACTCGACACGCTCCCTTTATCTGGACCCATTCATTCATATTTAACTAAATGAGAATGTACACACACAAGGTGGTGGGAAGTACTGAATGTTAACAGATACCCAAGAGTCCCAATTGTATGACCTTCTACTATGAATTACATCAACTGAGAGTTGATAAATATCCAAAAGAATTCTTGACTACACCATACAAAATTCATATGCTGCATCTGGTCAACCTACAATTTCTTACAAAAGATATGTTACACTCACATGCCATCTTCACAATCTCACGCCTCTGTCTGAAAAATTCATCCATCAAGCAGTCAACTCATACTTTATAAGTTTAACCATATATGGCGAGTCAACAAAGAGAGAACGAGTCTTCAATATTGGCTTCCACCTTTGGCGCACACGCATTGTTCACCAAACATTTTATATTCACACCACTATGATGTCAATCTATATGAATCCTACGATGTTACATGCCATGAAACGAGATGTGATTCATCATGATCCTCGCATTCGACAAAACCCTTATTCACTTCTTCACATAACGCCGGTTCATGTGTGATAAACTCCGTTATTCGGATATTGATTCATTAGACTATTTAAAACAATTTCATTGGTTATAAACTAAAAGTTTTCGATGATGGCATCATAACATCATTATCAAGATCCATCGTTATATATGTGATATATTTTTATGTTTGACGCGTTCCTAAACTGCATACTTTCTGGCACCTTCGACTAACTGGGATCATGTTTTGACCACACCGATGGTGTCTTCACCAGGACATCCTTCTGTTATATCTGGTCATTACATTTTCTACCATTTAATCAACCATATGAATTTTTATAGACGCTAACCCATTTAACTAGAACATCTAATCTAAATGACCAAACTAACATCATCAATCATGCATCACACCTATTAATGTTATGTCCTCAATATATATAAACAAGTTATTATCTTTATTTCAGATCATGTCATATATGATAAATGTTATATGACACCTTATCAACGCATGACTGATTTAATGGCATCCAGGCAATTATATCATATATACGCACATAATTTCCCATAATCATCTCTAGCGTCATCATATCATTATCACATATATCTTCATGATTTGAGATACAAATCACATTTTAGTCAAGTAAATTAGCCACTTATCATTTATGCCAAAATGATTAATGATAATATTGTCCAATAAAATGAGTCATTAACATACCATGTAACAGCCATTTCATTATATAATCACTCACATGTCAATATATTAATATAATATTATCAATATTTCGATCAACAAGTTATGTCATGCCACAATTTGTAACACTTATATTATGATCAAAATTTCAGCAATTATGGAGCATCAGAACGCCGCCAATCACTAGCACAGGCTGATTCGCTGACCTTCAATGATTCTTCACAGAACGGGCAATGATGAAATCTGATTTAATGTTAAAATACTTATCGTCCGTTGGAGTACAATCAAGAGCCTCACTTGACTGACAGACAATCCACTAATAATGCGTCTGAGCATCGAGAGCACTCGAACTCAGAAATAATCTTTCAATCCAAATCATCCAATAATCCTTTAAACTCACGTTAATAACTGATTCCATGTCAATAACATCACATTAACATCGTTTCAAATCCAACCAAAACAATGTGATTCAAAGTCTAGGTGATAAACCAAAGTATATTATCTTTATCTTCTGGTTATGAATTATCAAATCTTCTAGATTTAGTCCCGTCCATCGTTGAGGTCCTTAATGAATGAATTGAATAACTATAATGAAACCACGTCTTCCTTCTTCTCCTTTCTTCTTTCTTTCTTCTTTCTTCTTTCCTACTCCCTTCCTTTCTTCATAACTGTCAGAACTTGACATACACATAAACAAAATCATACAAATGACATATTATTATTACAAGTCACCAATATCTGAATTAAAACATGAAAATGGCTTCACTTATTCTAATCACCAAATTCGCCAGGCACCAAATTTCACAAGAGACAAAAAACTGAATGGTATGAACCATTTTGATCATCCAGGATCGAAAAACTTCCAGGTTTTCTAATCTCACGATTCACAAAATCAATGTTACCCATTTTTCTTTCACAAATTAATTTTTTCCCGTTTATAAATTTTCCACCGACAAGAAAGAAAAAGTATAGGACGACAGTTCGTATGGGATTAAACAAGCACCCAAATGGGTCAGCTGAGAAATTCGGATGATCGTACAAAGCCATGTTGTTCACACGGATTCAGGCAACCAAGAATGTGACAAGGTGTTTATGCCCAAAAGACTATTGAACACGGATACAAACAACATGCCTGTAATGTGAGATTAATGTTTCACTGCCTGGGTGAGTGACAGGTAAGGATAATTTAAGATCCACTGAAGAACATAAAAAATGAATCAAGATCGACACTAAAGATAATGGGACCTGGTCATAAACAATCTGTAACCTGGTAAGGAAAAGGTTAGGAAAAACAATAATTAATTTGTAAATCTGTATGAGTATAAGTCACTAAAAAACAATGAATTTATCAGAATTGTGCCAGGTACAAATTGAGGAAAAATTAATAATTTAATACAATTTCATAGGTACATTATGAAAACAACAATGATAATCAAATTTAGTAACTAATCAATTAATTTTAAATTTTAAAGAGAGAGGTAAAAAAGGTACCTTTCCTGAATATATATCTGAAGATAAATTTGAATATAAAGAAAATCTTTTCTGTCATCTTTGAATCTCTTTTAATAGAATCTGAAGGATGCATATTTTCTGGATCCAGATTGGAAGAACAAACTTCTCTTAGTAAGACTTCTCCTATTTTATTTTATTTATTTCTTCTAGCTGTGCAGATTCTTGAATTTTCTTCAGCTCAGATGAAACTTCAAGAAGTCAAATCAGATTTGAATTCCTGCCTTAAAAATAAAATTAAATAAAACAAAATGTGCGAATTTGGTATGTCATATTGAATCATTTTTTGATAAGATGAACTGTGCATCATTGATAATTTGAAAGAAAAACAATGAACAACAAGGATAACTGAAAATGCCTGAATCTTGTATAAAACATGTAGATTTGATTAAGATTTATACACATATGTATTTAAGTACAAACACTATTTAAGGACTGAGAACTCATTAGATAAGGCATATATGATTTAGAATTAATATTTGTATAATCATAGGAACAAGATCCTGTTTAATTACTTATTATCATGTAATGATAACTGTTATAAAAACGTCAGACGGTACAGTAATAAATACACTCAAAATACTATTTAATTATTACTTTCTCCAAAAACTAGTTCAAATTAAGATAATAAAATAAAGAAATTATTTAAAATAAGATCCGAAAAAGCGGAACATGAGTTTGATAAATTTGAAACTACCTAATTCAATAGGTTATCATTTGAACAGATGTCACTATGTTTGGAGGCGAACAAAAAATCATATTATAGAATAAAACTTTATAAATCCACAAATTTTTATAAAATATTTGAAACCAATAACTTCTTATTATTATGGATTTAAAAAATTAAAATTAATATCATTGTTAACATCATCAAAATTTAAGTTTCAAGAATAAATTAAATGAATGATGATAGTTTCTTCCTTTATTATTTTAGAGAAAGATTTCACGAGAAACACTGGGACGAGTTTCTTTCAAAAGCTTATCATTTTCTGGAGCAAGGGATATAATTTACTCCTAAAAGAAAATTTAAGCTCGTTTCTACTCACTGAGATTGAAAAACTGTTTTAACTGAACTATGATATAATCTCGGTCAGAGAAAGTTTACCATTCATTTATCATCCAGCTGACCAAAAGGTTTTGGTATGACTACTTTTAGATCCGGTTTTTGCTCAGCTAAAGAAACAGGAGATATGACAATGGTGAATCTGAACTTGAACTAAATATTCACTTCATTACGCTCCATTTAATGAATAATACCATTACTGATCGCCCTGTCAACTGGATATAATAGCTGAGTATTTCATATTCTTCATGGGAATAATTGATTGAACCCTGAAATCTTAGAGGTTCAAGTCAGAGGTTACAAGTGTAATATCATGTTTCGTCTCATTTCACCTGTATGAACAATTTGCAGTCAGTTTCACTCATTTGAGTCCCACATGATCATAATCATTCTCTGATATTGATTACGAGAAAATATATATTAATTTATTTTGATTTTTAATTGATATGAAATGTTTAATTCTAAATTGATAGAAATTGTTAGATCATATTTGATATGAAATCAGACGGAAATGGATGAGAACAGCTTGAAGTAAATTTCCAGCGAATGTTCCAACTTGGCTTTTTGAATCAAAAGTTTTGATGAAAACATTCTATTTTTGTTATATGATGAAAATTTTTATCCACAAAAATGGTTAGTGGCTTCTTTACTTTATTTCTAAGCCCAATTCATCTCATGATTATTATTTGTACTTTAATACACGACATTATTGTGGCTCAGACCTCATTACCACAGATTGACGAACCTTATAATGAACTCCACTACTTAACTTTCATGGTCTATTGCTATGCTGAATGTTACTGTGCTGAATTTGGAGGAAAGCTCACTGGATTGATAATATTCCTTTATATTGAAGATAGAAATGATTCAAGAGATCCCAAACATTAATGATATTCTAACAATTTACATTTAATAAGATAACTGAGACTCGGGACATTAGGGCTACCGTGATGCACGCACCTCGACTCGATAATTTTTACGAACTTAAGCTTCAAAGTACTATTTGAACATGCAGGTAATGGGACAGTAAAAATCCACATGCTAAGGTTATGAAACAAAGCCACACCAAACCCTTAAATGCTGGTGTGGTAGAACCCATTTAACAAGCCTTAGGGGTGGGCTCAAATGACACTGGCCTTGATGTTGTTCGGGAACAAAAAGCCAAAAAACAAATTGGTCAGATGGACTAATAAATCAATCACACCATGCTGACAATGATTCAGAAGCTCTGATATGACACCCCATATAAGATAGCCACAACGCTAGTCAGAACTTCCACACTTTGTCCAAGAATAAAGAAGAAGTGTCGGCAGAATTGCTCAGGCATAAAGTACCCAATCATCATCAAGTTGCACAACACCAGATTATTAGTCTATGCAAATAATAAATTGATAGATATTCTGTTAATCCTGAACTATGCACTGGTGGGAGAATGAATGCAGAGAGTATTAAAATTACTACGATTCTGATTACGGGCCGCACCGCATATGATGATCCTTATCATCAAGAACAGAAGGATATAATTGGATAATCTTCAATGTTAAAGACTAAATCCAGAGTGGTTGGTGTCGCTATACTTAGAGGTGTCGCGACACGCGGAAGTCCCAAAAAAAACAAATTAATATTGTCAAACTAATAATTGAATCTGAGGTTTATAGTTAATCATAAAATGTAGAATTGTGAGCTTTACCCGCTGACTCACCCAGAGGATGCCCGGCACGTTGACGTCAATGTCAACACGATACAGATCATGACAATCTAACTCGCCATCGCAGAGCACAAAACAATATGCATAATTGGTATTTTGAGACACATTCCGTCGCATTTACAATACCGCGACAATTCGCATTTCCTCTGAACTGAAGGCCTCCCGAGATTACAAATCTAAGACATTGATCACATCCTCGCTAACCAAAGGTTGCAACAGAGTCGTTGAAAAGTCATCGGAAGTGAATGGATCAAAGCCCAAAGCGAATGGGTTGACAACGGATACCAAATCAGTACCACCCAGAACCCAAGTATTCAGTCGGGCGGCAACAAATTCGTGGAAGATCTTGATACAACAACGCGGATATCAGAGGAATCAGTGATGCTCATAAGAAGGTTAAGCCATACTTTTAATGATCTCTATGCATTTGAGAAGAGTAACATGAGCTACTCTCAATTTAAAGAGAGATCACCTATGTAAGAGTGAAGTGGGGCCGCTTCAGAGGGAATTGAATAAGGCACAATTTCTATTAAACTCTTTCATAACCAGGCACATGTCCATGGCCAAAATGGACATAAAAGTGAGAACTGAAATGTGTTAGGAAGATTCCTGTGTGGAATATGTCATTGTCTACACCAATGCCAGAACAGTTCAAGGACATCATGTCTATTGTTTAGTTAGTAGAGTAAACATATTTCTACAAGGGAAGGTTCAAAGGGTAGCCCTACCTCTCCTATGCAGGTTTCGTTAATCGACAGAATCTAGGTCACCCATTTTTGAATCTTGGTTTTGAATGCCATTCATGTGGGGAATTGTTAGTAAAATGGAGTGAATGACATTCATTGCAGGTGATCAATGAATGCCATTTACTTGGCAGGAGCCCAAACGTTTGTCTTGCCTGACGTTTGGCTTGCAGAAGGCTAAGGGTCTCACCTTTATGCCTTTAAAGGTGAGGCTTCTCTTGTTCAGATATAGAAAAAATTTCCCTTTTGAGTTTGTTGTGTGGAAAAAAGGAAAAAAGGAAAAGGAAAAGTGAGTTCTGTTAGGTATGGTCTAAGAGTACTGCTGATTAGGTGATAGCTTCAATCACAGTTTCAATTCGCCAGAGTAGTATCAAGGTGCTCAAGTGTTGCTCGTATGCCATTTTATTCTAGGAGATAAACGTTGATGTGATTTTCTCCTAGTTATTAGGAAGGAGACTGCGATCTGCTTAAGGTGACTGTGACTCTCACAAGACTGCATCCACCATCTCCGAGTAAAACAATATTTCTCTTCTTGTAATTGTTTCATTTCTTTCCTTGTAAATTTTCCTCCTCGCCTTTTGTTTCGTAAGAAAAGAAAGTTTGTAAACATAAGCTCTGTGGTTTAGTCCATGCCCAATTCCGACTTAATGATCAAGTCCATTATCTTGCTCTTCGTACTTTGTTTCTCCTAGCCCTTGCTTTCTCATCTCCATTTTCCAAGTATTATCAGTGTTTTTTCATCTGCTAGATTTGATTTTCTCTTTGCTTTATGTCTGTGCTTGTTTTATGGGATGAGATAAATTAGAGATCTTTAATTTGTTTCGTTTTATTTTGTGCTTGATTTGAGTCTTGGAGACCTTAGATATTGTGTTCGAGGTAGTTGTTTAAATCGATTGTGGCGGTATCCAGGGCTTGTATGTCCCTAGGTGTGTGCAGTACAACTTTTAGGTGTTTGGTGATTTGTTAGGTTGCGCTTTATTTTTCAAGTGAGGAATTTGTTTAAGTACTGTTGTTGTTTGTTTTTTTCTATCTGGTCGATCAAAATGTAATGTAGCCATTTGTTTCAATTCAATTTGGATTTTTTATATATATATTTTCTTATCTTTTGTTTGCTCTCAGTTTTTAATACTAAATAGACACTAAGGTTAGGGATTTAAAAAGTACTGTGGGTGGTTCTATTTGTAAATATTAGTTTCTTTTTTAGGGTTTCATTTTTTTTAAGCCTTTGTACGGGAAAAAAACTTTTATGGCATTTGAATGCCAACAGAGGCTTCTTCGATGAAAAATTCAATAGATTCTGGTGAAGAACAGGTTGGATTGGGTCAGATTAATTCCAACTTTGATCTTAGGAATTCAATTTTTGATGCTAAATCTCAATTGGAAACCAAAACTGAACACTGAGAAGTGGAGTGGTTTGTTTATTGAAGAATTCGGTTGAAGAACAAACTTGATTGAGTTAGTTTGCTCCCTTCTCTGATCACAATACTTTGATACTTGACTAAGCATTTTCTCTTTTTCTGTCTCTGTTCCTGAATAAGAATGATTAAAACGTTTTTAATCACTTAGAAAGGATGCATATAGGATTGTAGGTCCCATCAGCCACCCTAAATTTGTTGGCTAGAAGAAGACATCTCCAACTTGAATATTGATATGTGGCCATGCATCAGTAGCAGATTGAATTGGAGGAACTTGAGTCCATGGAATAGCTTTAGGATCTCCCGTTGAAAGCTAAGGGAGAGACAATCATTGTATATCCATTATAGGAATTACCATAGCAGAGTAAACAAGAACTTTTATGTTTAGGTAATCCTTACCTGTGGTTCCAGATGAAAAGAGGATATTAGTAACAACATCTATTGGTTGATATACCGGTGAGTAGTAATTTGGTCTGTGAAAAAATGTCAAAAAAATTGTCAGCCTAGTATTTAATACATATTGGAAGTTGAAAGAACCTATTCAAATTGAATGCTACACAAACAAACTTTGGTATCATGTTGAATTTTATAGACATGTCCATCAATCACAAAAAAATACTATTCCAGCTTAAATAAAATTCAATAATTAAAGGTGTTTATATTACTTTGGAAGATGACCAACACAGGAAAGGAAATCTGTCCATGATAAAGCTTGTTCTCTTAATTGAACGTTTACATGTTTTCCAATTGCGGGGAGCACAATCACTTTAGGTGGGGCAGCAACTACAACTCGACTGTGAGGAAGAACACATAGCCATTATGATAGCTGTTACACATACAAAACTCAGTCTAGGTCTAATCTAGGACTACATCCATGAGCTTTTGATGGTAATTAGCACATCTACAAAGTTTAAGTTTGGGGGGAAAGCAACTTTTGTAATTAAAGTTTTGAAGAAAGTTTGATCGAATTGACTAAAGGTTTTTGACTTATGGAATTTTTAAAGATTCAAGCAAGTTTTAGTACAATGAAGAGAGCAACGAAATTTGGTCCTTCCTGCTTTCAAAGAGAGGAACTTAAGAAGAAATAGACTTTAAGTTAAAATAGTTTTGGGAGCACATTTTTCTGCTGATATAGTCTAGAGGTGCAATACCCATTTCACTAGAAAGTTAGTCGAATTCCTACACATTTGGAAAAGCCCCATATTCTCGAATCTCTTCACCAAATGCTCTCAAATCTCTTCTAAAAAGGTTTATATTAAGAAAAAGAATCTGAAACTTATAATTTATAGCTATGGTAATCTTGAGGATAAAAGGCATTTATACCCTTAATAAAATAGTAAAATTAATTAAATTATTTTTGTTTCCTATTTTACCCCTAATGAAAAATCAGGGGTGTCACATCCTCTTCTCCTTAATAAAATTCCTTTAGCTATCTAAACTTTGATATAAATTCAAATGCTTAAAATGATGAAGAATATTTTATCAAAGCTCTACTCCAATTCCTGCTATGGTCCTTCAAATATTTTGATTATTTCACTACACCAAGCATTTAAGTTGGATAATAGCAGATAATATTTCTTTTCCATCACATCTCTAATTTGAACATATACTTTTCTTAAGCTTCTTAATCTCCAAAATTGAATATGCTCCTATTTCATTACACATAAAAGTGATCAAGAACTTATTTCTCAAAGTCAAAACATAAAATACATATGTTACTTAGATATGATCAAAGTAAGACCACTTACTAGGATAATAAATACCTACTTTTCTAATCTTCAAACAATCCATAAACTCAGGACTTTTTTTTTTTCTCTTAAATCTCATTACAACTTAACAAGCAAATCCTCTAGAGAACATAATCACTAAATTCAACTTCCAAATATTGCTTGGAAATATCAATATCACTCTTATGTGTACTTTGAGTTTCTTCCATTTTTTTCTTTAATCAAGACTATCTTTTTAATAGTCAATTGTTTAAGTTCAAATCATAAAAGTTTTCTCTTTCCAATATGATTATAACAAATAGGAGATCATCATCTCCGATCGTAAACCCCTCTAAAAGTACCATCTCATTGCTAGCTAAAAAAACTATTATTACAGGAAAATTTTAACCAAATGTAAGTGCTCATTTTAATTACTTTTCAAGTCCAAAACACAATCTCTCAACAAATATTTCCAACTTGCGATTACTTTCCTCATGGTCATCAACCTAAGTATGAGAGCTATTATCAAAACTCAACTTAGTACTTAGTATTTTTTTTTTCTTTTTAGACAAAGTCAAAATCTAGAAGTAAAAGAAAATTTCTTATCATATATCACAGAATTGGACATCTCTTGCATTCTCAAAACATTCTTACTAGTTTGATATAAAATAGGTAGACTTTATTAATAAACCAATCATCACAACAAAGTATTATCATCAACTAAGGTTTTGGGTAACCTTGACTGCCAAATACATGTTTGTATGTTTCCACATCCATTTAGAAATACAAGTAGTCGTAAAAATCTATTGGCTACTGATGTAACCTTCCATACACAAACACACTTAACCCAAAGCCGCAAATCATACAATATTAGACTTCATACTTGACCACCCAAAACTCTATCTCACATCTTTATATATTTGCGTCATCTATGGTGAATAAAGCTTTACACGTAAATCTTTCGGGGCAGTTATTCCCTTTATGTCTCCACAATTTAAGATATAAAAAGTCTAGTAATGAGTCCCAAATTCATAATCTAATAAACAAAGTCAATCTTACCATCTTTCGTAACTTATTCTATAAGTTCAACTAATTGCAAATCATTCTTTATAAGGTTTTAACTCTCCCAATAGGCTTGGTTGTTGTATAATATTCAACTTAAGAATTCTAAAGTCCAAAGGTATGACATAGACTTGCAAACAACTCAAATCATATAATAATCACTTGTAATAACCTCTAATTCCAAGGAATCAACTAATTTTCATATTTAAGGCGTCAAACACATAATTCTCATTGCTTTAGTAATTCCAGATAATATCGTTATAATCCTTAAGTAATTGAATCAATATCCTCTTGTAACACCCAGGAATTCGTTTAGGTATAAGTTAGGGAAAATAATAATGATAGGAATTTGTATAGGTATAAGTTACGGAAAATAACAATGACAGAATTTGTATAAGTATAAATTAAGGAAAATAATGACATGAAAGAGGTATAAATTGGAAATAAAATAGGTATAATGACATGAAAGAGGTATAAATGGGAAATAAAATAGGTATAATGACATGAAAGAGGTATAATGACAAATCATAATAGGTATCAATTAATTTAATGACACGAAAGAGGTATAATGATTTAATCATAATAGGTAAAAAATTAATGTAAGAGGGGTAAAAAGGTAATTTCTTAATAGATACACTTCAGGTATAAATTGGAGTAAGAAAAGAAAATCATTTCTATTCTTCTTGAATTTTCTCCGATTTGAGTAGAATTCCCCGCAGGACGAGGGCTTCTGATTCAGGTTCAAGAATAAATTTCTATAGCATTCTTCTTATTTTATTTTTCTAGATTTTTGATGTAGATTCTTTAATTTTCTTTCAAATTAGATGAACCTTTAAGAAGCCGATTAGATTTCATTCTCAAGCCAAAAAAAAAATTAAATAAATAAAATAAGAATTGGTGGTGCGTATTAAATTACTTTGAGTATGAGAATGAAAAAATATCAAGAATAATTTTTGAAAGAAAATAATGATAAACAAATAGAATAAATTTGAAAAGGTCAATTTTGTATAAATATATGTATTTGATAAGTATTTAAATATATATGTATTTTGGCAAGTAAATATTTTATTATAGATTGAGATTTTATTAGATAAGGAATATGATTAGAATAATTATTTAGCAAATTATAGGAAATAAATAATATATTTGATAAGATCATAAAATAAATAAATTATTAAAATAAATCCGAAAAGGAAATATGAGTTTTATAAAATTTGTAAAACTACTCTAATTCAAATAGTTATCATTTGAAATGGGCTTGTCAATATGTTTGAAGTGAACAAAAAATAATATAATTGTTAAGAATATCAAATTAGAAAGTTTTAAGAATAAATAAGTAATGATGATAGTCTCTTCCTTATTATTTTAGGAGAAGACTTCATTGAGGATGAAATTCTTTGATTAGCTCTTTCAAAGCTTGAGTACTCTTCGAGGTAAGGGATTCTAATACAAATTTTCGAAAAATTATTATTTTTATATATATGTACGCAAAGGATATTAATGCAGATCTTTAAAAAGAAAATTGTTTGTTTACTTCATTTATAGATGAAAATTTGCTTAATCAATTATATATAAAACTTGTTTGAGAAAAGCTCAGATTTGGTTTTATTTGATATCCAAGTGGACTACAAAGTGTTTTAAAGGATTGTACTTTGAGATTTGTTTGTTTAAGATGAAATGAGATATGATGTTTTGTAATTTAAATTCCTTGAAATGAACATTTGACTAGTTAGTTTGGCCTGTCAACGGAATAACAGTTGACACTATTCGGCCCTTGTCAACGGGATATACATAGCTGACTTTACATTTTCTCGTGGGAATGTAATTGACGAACCCCCAAATTCTAGGGTTTGGGTTAGAGGTTACTAGTAATAGTAGTGTTTGGTTCCATTCCACCTTAAAGGAAATAATTTCATACAAATACCCATTTGAAAGTTCCAAAACAATAACTGCAAAAACACCTCCTGATATTCATCAGATTCGAGAAAATATATTTGAAATGTATTTGATTTTGAATTTTGATATGAAAGTGTTTGAATCGAAATTCCATATGAAATTGTTTTGATCACATTTGATATGAAACTGATTTGAAATGATATGAGAATGTTTTGGGGTATATTTGTTAATGTTCAAACTTATTTTTGAATCAAAAGTTTTGATGAAAAAACACTCTATTTGTTATATGATTGAAAACTTTTGATCCTGAAGAAATTGTATTAGTATTTTTATTGAGCTTCTTTTAGCCTACTCCTATTCGTTGACATATTTTCAGTACTTTTAGTTTCGCGAGTGAGTGATGGCTAGGTTGTGGATCTGCCATCATTAGGATTTGTAGATTAGAACTTTATGTTGGATCATGCTTGAACTCATATGTCTATGTTTATGAAATGTTGGGTTTTGAAAGTTAATTGAGAAAGTCACTGGATAAACATTCCTTTTATATTATTAGTATTAAAGTGGGATTTGAGATCTCAACATTATATTCTCAACAACTTTTATATGACATGCATAATTGATTTGAATATTTAGAAGTAATTTTTTTACTCTGTAGATGAAATTTTGAATTTGGAGAATTTATGAATTTAGAAGGTTGCGATTTATTTAACATGTGTTTCTGTATTTGACAAAAATCCAGCCATAAGGAAGGTTAATGTCGCTTCACACTTCAAACCTTAAGGCCATGGCTTGAGGTGTGAATTGATACCATGCCCCTGGGTGGTGGGTTTCATAGATAGAGTGTATCAGAGCTTATAAAGTTATGATCTTGATGGAACCTGCTCTAGTTTTACCTTTGGGAATAGATGAGTGATGAATAGCTAAGTTTCAACCTCCCATCTAGTCCTATCTCCTTTAATTCCCTACAATTCTAACTTTCTTACTTGGCTTCTTAATGGCTAGATTAGTTATAATTCCTTTGCTTTATAGAACACCATGCCACAAGGAGACTTGCATCTTCCTAAAATAGTCGCTAATGATGATATACTTCCTCCACCGAGGCCATCTCCCTATGAGCACCAAGGATTTATAGATATTTGGGGACTTTGGTTGGATTGGTTGAGCGGCATGCTAGAGCTACTGGAAGTACTGGTCAAGGACAATCCTCATCTAGTAGTACTCTTCACTTACTTTAAGAAGTTGAGTCCTCTTTATTTTTCCCATACTCAAATCCAACAGAGGAGAGGCTTGGATTATGATAATAGAAAAATTTTGGCTGTCACGAATTGTTCCTGAGGAGCAAAAACCTCTACGCAAATAGGTTTTTCATGTTGGGGACAAAGAGGAGGATCATTGGTGGCCTATGACTAAGAGGTTTGTGAGGATCAAAATGCATTGTCTAGATATGATAGCTCTTAAGGATATTTTATAAGAAGTGCACTTCCCTATAGTGTCTCACGACAAAGGTGGAGAGTCTTAGTCCGTTTTGGAACGTAGGATTTGATAGTACTCAAAGATGAGGCCAAGTTTACTCTGAACTATCAACAATACGCGGCCTTACGCTTGATCGCTATAGAGGAGGGAAAAGACAAGTTTCTGTGGATGACTAAAGCCTTATTTGAACAATAAGATATCAATCAGTTGGGTGATTATTCAGAGGTGGTAGATAAGAGCCCTTATTGCGTAGAGTGATAAATAGAAGAGCTTCACCTGCAGATAGGAAATAACAAAAAGCAAATATGAAATATACTTACAATCACGCCCACTGCACCAAGTATAGAAAAGCCCATTCCATGGAATCCCAGAGCCAGATTTATTATCTTAACGGAACTTGTTTAGTTTTTGTGTATGGGGATAAGATAGTTCATATCCGCTTGAGTATTCTAGCATTCCTCCATAAAGGTATGTTAGATAAAATGATTCGTGACTAGTTAAAGTTCACTATATCTTTTTTATCTTTGTTTTGTTTGTTGGTTTAGTGAATATATTTTTATCATTATGAATTTTATGATTTGAATTTGTCACTTCTTTGGGACATAAATATGACAATATGGTGGTTTCAGTTATTTTATGACGACAGTAAGAAGGATATTGATTGACTTAATAATTCTTAAACATTAAGGCGCTCTTAGTTTGATCTTGGAGGATGAATTCATGAGTTTATCACCTTTTATTTAGTTGATTGTCTTAAAAATATTTGTCTCTTCCACATTCCTTAGTTATCCTTGAGTTTTAATGAAGTGAACTCATGGATAATCAGTTACGAGATAACTAAGCTCTATAAGGTAGTTATTTGGTTTAGAAATGTTGTTGTAAGTCTTGTCAATGATGAGTGATGAAACAATCTTAAACTTGAAAGGATCTGATATTGTTATTAAAGTCGAAGCTCTTGGGATTTATTGAGTACTCAAATAAATTATTAAGAGATCTTAAGATTATCTTTATATTTCAGTCACACAGAAAGGTTTTCAAGTTTGATTGGTCTTATATAACTATGATGATAGCCTATAGAGTTGAAGTGACAAAAACTATGTTAAATTTATTTTTGATTATTTCATTGTCAGAAGATTTGTTTACTAATGATGCTTTTCATTAGATTATGTTGTATCCATATGCAATAATGGAAAAAATTGATATATTTTATGATATTTGAAATTTTAAGATGTAGAAAAACTACCTTATTATGATTTAAAGAAAATGATTTTTGCACTTAAGATATGGGACATTTTTTTTATTATGATCTACTCATAGTTTGAGAGAGTTTGAAGTCTTTGGTTCCTCTTAAAATAATTTTTACAAGAAATAGAAGATATTGATACATTAATACAAGGATTTTGATGACATTATTCAAAGACTAATAAAACAGAATTAGAATCCTCGTGGATTTATGCCTCAAAATAGAAAAAATTGATTCTCTTTGGAAATCAATAAGGTTGGTTTAAAATATCATTGTAAGGATTTGGGATGTTTACAAGTCTATGCTATACCTTGATTTTAGAGTTCTTATGTTGAGCATTTTAGTGCAAATCCAAGTTTGTTTGAGAATTAAGATTTTATATGAATTACTTGAAACTGAAATTGAACTTTGGAACCATTGTTTCAGTTTAATAAGATAATAAGATTTTAAATTTGGGATTAGACTTAATGTCTTAAATAATGGAGACAAAGAGACAACTTTGGGCTGAGGTTATCATGGCTAAGTTTACGATCTACTCCTAAAAGGATGCAAAAGTTTAAATATTTAAGATGTAATTTTGATGGTCATATGAAGTAAGGTATTACATTATTCGTGACTTCGTTTAGTGTGATCGATATGGAGGCTTACATCAAAGACCTAATAGTAATTTTGCAAACTACTTTATATTTCTAAATGAGGTGAAAACTTATTACCATGGATTTTGTGATAGGTTACTAAGAACCTTAGTTGATGACAATGTTTCATTATGATGGTTTGTGTGTATGGATAAAGTCTAATAATTTTTCTATTAGACTAGCTTCTCGATACTAAGGATTTCTTAATAATGTATGAACATTTGATTCCTAAAGTATGTAATAAGAATCTTATTCCATTTAGATTTTGACTTCGCTAAAAAAAAAAAAAATTGAAGTACTAAGTTAGTTTTGATAGAAGCTTCTTATACTTAGACTAATAATTAATTGAGGAAAGTAATCGTAAGTTGGAAATATTTGTTGAGATATATTGTTTTAGACGGAAGTAATCGAATGAGTTCTACCTTTGCTTAAATTTTTCTTGTAGAATAGTTTTGCTAGCAATGAGATTATGTCTCTGTAAAGGTTTATGGTAGTTTATAATCCCCTATGTATTATGATCATATTGAGAAAAAAATAATTAACACATGAACTTGTGTGTAATTGATCATCGAAGGATAACTTGATTGAAGAGAATTTGGAAGAAAATCAAGGTACACACAAGGTGTTATGTTGATAACCTACAATATTTGGTATTTGAATTTGGTGATTATGTGTTATTTTAAAGTTGCTTATTGAGTTAATTCGAGATATTTCAAAGTTGGAAAACTGCTGAGAAAAGGAAACTCACCCCGACGGTGGGGCTTGTTTGAAACATTAGAGAGTAGGCAATTCTCATGATAAAGTAGCCTGCCCCCGTGCCCTGGTCTGATTCATAATGTTTTATGTTTCGACCTTTGAGGGAAATATGTTTTCATGCTTCTTATGTTGTGGAGTTGAAGCCTATCTAGATTTTTGAGGACTCAATTTATGAAGAAGTGCCTGCTCAAAATCGTGATGTGATAAATAAGGTTCTACGACATGCGGTTGTCAAGTTAGTAAAAGTCTTATGGAGCAATCATGGTATCCGAGAGGCCACTTGGGAGTTAGAAGAAGAGATGAGAGAAAAACATCCTCAATTATTTCAAGATTCTCAGTAAGCTGTAAGCTTCAGAGGATCAAACTTTATAAAGGAGGAGAAACAAATAACCCGTGAATTCGCTTAGGTATAAGTAGGAAAATAAATAATGATAGGAATTTGTATAGGTATAAGTTACGGAAAATAATAATGATGTAGAATTTGTATAAGTATAAATTAAGGAAAATAATAATGACATGAAAGAGGTATAAATTGGAAATAAAAATAGGTATAATGACATGAAAGAGGGTATGTGGGAAATAAAATAGGTATAATGACATGAAAGAGGCATAATGACAAATCATAATAGGTATCAATTAATTAATGACACTTAAAAGAGGTATAATGACGAATCATAATATGTGAAAATTAATTAAAGAGTGAAAATGAATTCTTAATGTATACCTCGTATTAAATTTGAGTAAGAAAAGAAAATCATTTCTATTCTTCTTCGAATTTCTCTCTGACGAGTAGAATTCCAGAGGACGTACGGCTTTCGGATCTAGGGTTTGAAGAACAAATTTCTCTAGGTAAGATCTTTCTTATTTTACTTTTCTAGATTTCTTTGATGTGATTCTTTAATTTTCTTTCGGGCCTTATGAACTCTCGAAGAAGTCAGATGATTTCATTCTCGTTCTTAAAAAAAATTAAATAAATAAAATAAGTAATTGGTGGTGTCGACAAATTACTTTTGAGTATGAGAATGAAAATATTTAAGAATAATTTTTGAAAGAAAATAATGATAAAAACAACAGAATAAATTTGAAAAGGCTAAATTGTATAAATATATGTATTTGATAAGTATTTAAATATATATGTATTTTGGCAAGTAAATATTTTATTAAGGATCGAGATTTTATTATAAGGAATATGATTAGAAGGTCTATTTAAAGAATTATGTGAAATAAATACATATATTGATAAGATCATAAAATAAATAAATTATTAAAATAAATCCGAAAGGAATATGAGTTTTATAAAATTTGTAAAACTACCTAATCTAAATAGTTATCATTTCTGAACGCTTGTCAATATGTTTGAAGTGAACAAAAATAATATAATTGTTAAGAATATCAAATTAGAAAGTTTTTAAGAATAAATAAGTAATGATGATAGTCTCTTCCTTATTATTTTAGGAGAAATATTTCAATAGATGAAATTCCTTTGGATTAGCTCTTTCAAAGCTTGAGTACCTTTGAGGTATGGACTTAATACAAATTTTTCAAAATTATTATTTTTATATATATGTACGTGTAAAGGTTATTAATGCAGATCTTTAAAAAGAAAATTGTTTGTTTTACTTCATTTGAGGATGAAAATTGTTTAAACTGAATTATATATGTTTTGGTTTATGAAGTTTTACTTGTTTTATTTATTATCCATGATCAAGAAAGTAGTTTTTGTATGATTGTACTTTGAGATTTGTTTTATTTAAGAAAGAAAATGTGGAGATATGATGTTTTGTAAATTTGAAAATTTAATTTTAAATATTTGACTTGTTAGTTTTGTCTCTGCCACTAAATATGAAGGATAATATTCGCCCTTGTCAACGTGGATATAATAGTTGACTCCTTTACATTTTCGTGGGGAATGTAATTGACGAACCTAAATTTCTGTGTGGGTTTGCCAGAGGTTACTAGGTACTAGTAGTGTTTGTCTCCGCTCCACCTTAAAAGGAATAATTTGCGGCTAGCTACCCATTTGAGTCCCACAATCAGTACCATTTGATATTTGATGACCAGAGAAAATATTTGAAATGTATTTGATTTAATTTGATATGAAAGTGTTTGAATCGAAATTTGATATGAAATTGTTTGGATCACATTTGATATGAAACTGATTTGAAATGGATATGAGAATGTTTTGAAGTATATTTTGTTAATGTTCAAACTTATTTTGAATCAAAAGTTTTGATGAAACATCCCTATTTGTTATATGATTGAAAACTTTTGATCCATGAAATTGTATTAGTATTTTTATTGAGCTTTTAGCTCACTCCTATTCTGACATATTTTTGCAGTACTTTTAGTTTCCAGGAGTGATGGCTAGGTTGTGGATTCGGCTATCATTAGATTTGATTAGAACTTTATAAGCTGGATCATGTTGAACTCATAAGTCTATGTTTATGTGAAATGTTGGGTTTTGAAAGTTAATTGAGAAAGTCACTTGGATAAACATTCCTTTTTATATTAGTACAAAGTGGGATTTGAGAGATCTTAAATATTGTTATATTCTGAACAACTTTATATGACATGCATAATTGAGATTTGAATATTTAGAAGTACTTTATCGCATGAAATTTTGAATTTGGAGAATTTATGAATTTAGAAGGCTGCGCATTTACCTCGAACATGTGTTTGTATTTGACAAAATCCACATAAGGAAGGTTAGTGTCGCTTCACACTTCAACTTTAAGGTCAAGGCTTGAGGGTGTGAATTGACAGTCATGCCCCTAGGGTGGGTTTCGGGGCGTGACACCTCTATTTATTGTTTAAAATCTTTTTAAGAAAACAAATATTTCAAATCCTCGTAATATATGAATATTCCATAGGTTTCACCATAAAGAAAAATGTATCCAAATCTGCAAATTCACATTACTAACTTCAAATCATAATTCGGTAGTTTCTATCTTAAGATTTCAAATGTTTAAAAGTGCATATGACTATTCCATGTTGAATAAGAACAAAACCTAAATCCTAATGAAAGACATCATTATGCAAAACAAATCCATTTGAACCTAATGAAATAATCAAAGTATTAGACCTAATTTGCTCTTCGATCAACTCTAGGAAGCCATGTTCATGTCATTGACTAATCAAACTTAACCCCTTTCTATGTTAACCTAAAAATGTATGATGATTCAGGAGATCCCTCAATAAATTTATTTATGGCAATTAGTAAATCCCAAGTAACTTCAAACTTCAATAACAGTATTAGATTCTTTCAAATTTCAAATTGTTTTCATCACTCATCACATTTACCAAAGTCTTAACAACCTTTCTTTCTAAGCAAAAAACTACATTGCAAGAAGAAGCTTATGCGCAACAATTTATTCACATGTTTTCCTTCAAACTAAACTTAAGATAACTAAGAATATGGAAAGTTAACCTTTTTTCCAAAACAATAAACAAATATAAGGTAGGAACCTCAATTCATCCCTCAAACCAAACAAAAACCCTAAGGTTCATGAGTATTGAGTGACCACATATTCTTATTCCAATCGTTATAAGATAACTTCAAACTACTATATTGTTCATAATGACATGTTCAATAGAAGTGGCAAATTCAAATGAATTCATATTGGTAAAAGTATAACCAATAAGCCATCAAACAATAAAATAGTTGTATTAAACTTTAACTAGTCACCAAAAATCAATTGACTAACTTAGATTTGTATGAATGTTAAGAATTTAGACAAGACAAAGATGAACACACTTAATACACATCACTCATCTATCGTAGACAAACTTAAACAAGTTTTCATCAAGATTATAAATTTATAGCTCTGATATCACTCTGTCACGCCCAGAAACCCGGTCCTGAGGCATGACTATCATTTCACATCTCAAGCCCTAAAGCTCGAAGCACGAAAAGACATAAACCTTCCTTTCTTGTAACTGGATAAATTCAAATTACCAAATACATGTTCAAAGTAAATGCACGACATTCTAATATCACCAATTATCAAAATTCCATACTAAATCTCCAATTTTTGAAATACGAATATCCAATGAGTTGATTTCCAAAATACAAAAGAAAGTTAGGATCATACATTCTAACTGAAACTAATATAAAAAATAGAGCTGAAATGAAATGAAATGTCTAATTCTTCAAGTAATTTTCAAGCTTCAAAAGCCAGGACAATTCAAATAATGAACTAAATAGTCCAACGTCCATGAATAAAATCAAGTCATAATGATGACGAATTTCCCAAGCTAGCCTCACTCTTCGCCAAAACTAAGAGTATCAGAAAAATATTCAATAACGAGAATGAACTCGAAGCCTAATAAGATAGATTAATGCAGTTCATGAATAAAATCTTTTCAGTTCACTTGCAAAATAGGAGATATTATCATTTGTCATTTCCATAAAAACAAAATTCAATACATTCAAATATTCAAACAAAGTTCTTCCTTTCCAGATCCAAACACTTTCATTTGAAACATTCAAATAAAAATAAAATAAAATAAAAATTACTCTGGTCATAAATATCGAATGATGCGGTCGTGGATTTCAAAGGGTGGCTAGCCTCAGTGTGCATTTTAAGATAGATGGAGCAGCAATTCTTAGTCTTAGTAATCTCTGGCGAAATATCTTAAGAGTTGAGTTGAATCATTATTTCCCATTGAGAAATATAAAGGTCGACTATTATTTTTATTAACGAGTGTGAATAGTGTGTGTGCTCCAGTAGACGTGGCCAGAGATTCTTAGTAAAATATTTTCAATAATTTCATTCACAAAACATAATATTTCATAATTTATATCGCAGCAAAACATAAAGTCGACATACTTTTACGCCTGAAAATATATTTGATCCATATTTTATGGAAAAAAAACATAGTAAACATTTTCAAATCATAGGTATAAAAATACATTTAAAAAAAATTGCATTAATTTTCCTTTACCCCAAAACAAACTCGAAAATTTTGAATATAATTCTGAAAATATACAACTAAGAATCTATTTTACCTAAAAGTATAATAAAAATAAATCATTGCAATACGAACCATTTTTTTCAAGGTTAAATTATTCATATTTATTTTATTTATTTGTTAATAATAATAATATTATTATTATTATTATTATTATTATTATTGTTATCATTTTCAATCATCTATCATACCTCAATTTTCTAGGTATTTAATACCTAGGTTTTCAAGAAGTAGGTTTATAGGCCTAATTAATTTTTTAAAGATATTAACCATAATAATATATCGTAGCCATTTTTATCTTTTCACCACAATTACACAAATATGACTAAATCTCTTCGACTTTCAAGCTTTTGTTGTGTAGGTGGCGTTTGTTTTTATGCTTGGTCTTCATTGTCGATTTTGCGATAAGGCTGTTGTTTTTAAAATTTTCATGACTTAATGCGAAACTTTTTTAAAAAGTTCTAAATAGAAAAAGTGAAAATGTTGGTTTCTGTCGAGAGAAAAGTGGTTGTCCATTAAAACAAAGCTACCGTTATTGTCCAACAAGGAGAAGGATACACACTACTAGGGATGACAGCGGGGTTTTGGGGCAGGCGCTCCATCTCGGCAGGTACCGTTTATTTCAATTCACGGCTTTATGCATTTAAAAAAATTAGCGAGATAGAGGATGGGAAAATTCCTAACCCACCGGATTTAAATTTGATTTTTTGTTTTATTTTTTATATTTTATTACATTAAAAATAATATATTTCATAAAAAATAAATATATTATGAATTTTATAAATTATTTATTAAAAACATTCTAATTGTGTGTATTTATATTAACGTATAAATAAAATAATAAAAAATATTTTTAAAATATAATAGGGCGGCGGGGAGGAACAATACGAACCCGCCCGAGAACCGTCTCCGTTGAGGAAAATAAACCCTGAGCAGTTAAAAACGATTATAATTAAATCAAACGTCCATTAGAGCAAGCGGGATGAGAGCGCAAATAATCGAAGTAAATGTTTGTCATTCCTACTAAGCTACCTAATGTTAAAACAAATAGCTTATCTTAATGTGACGCCCGAATTTCGGTCGTTAATATTGCGTCAGCTGCGGAATACTCGTGGATGTCGAATTAGCGACACCGCTCGCGGTGGGCGAAATGCTCCTTTGTGCGAGGAACTCGCACGAGTCTAACTAACTGTCGTGATCTTCGCGACCGCTGAGGTCATGTCTGCGGTAAAAATGGCGCTTTGGCCGTGCGTGATACTTTCGCAAGAATTACATCAGCCCCATACGATAGTTGAGTTATTACAATACTCTTAACGAAAACATATCAAAATTTAAAGTTTTAATCATGTTAAATGAAAATAAATACGATACATGACGGCTTTCTTCACAAAAACATGGCCTCTGTGGCGTCGTCTCCTACCTGCTACTGTCTGCGAAATAGTGATCCGCCGACGGGGTAAGGCAAAGCTTGATAGTGATAATTTTCTACATGGGTTACTCCACACCTAGCTAAGTGCACATGTCATGGAAAACAATCACACTCAAGCAAATTCATGATCCTACTTGAATGTCTACATGCCCAATCCCATGTCTCAAGGCCTCACCGACTCCCTCACATATGCCTAAGCCAAATGCGAGAAAAAAAAATACAATTTTCAAAACAAAAGCTTTTTGTTCTCGAATACTTACTACCGAGTTTAGGTAAAATTTATTGGACAACCCTCTGCGCGAACTCATAACTCAAACAATCTCATGGGCCCTCCGACGTGAATTGTTGGACAATCTCCCAACACAATTCTTCCGAAAATCTTCCTTCGAAATTCATTTCACAAACATTCTCATTTTTATTTTCTTTCATGTCATGCACTCACTCCTAATATTCTGTAGCTGTCTAAAGGTATATAATGCATTATGTCAATCCTAACAATCTACGCTAATATATATAAAACATGTATATATTAACATAATTCATTCACACACCATGCTATTAAATCTCACATCAATACTAATTTCAAAATTAGCCTTACATGGGCTAATTAACAAATATAAGCAATTCATTTTGAATCACTCAACAACACAAAAATCACACCAAAAATTACGTGAATGCTGAAACCTCAAGCTTGGCATTGTTCACTACACACAATTAGGATTTCTTCACTGTTCAAAGTTTAGATCAATAACACAAATTCTCAGCCTTAACAAATCCCCATCCATAAAATGTACCCTAGGCAAAGCAAATAAACTAAGAGGAAAGATCCCTCACTCCTTTGAAATGCTGAACTCCACCAAATTCCGGCCATTCACGCTGTACCTCACAAGTAATCGCTTTGATTGCCTCAAGCAAACCGACTTCCGTCCGAACTGAGGAAATCTGCAGGTCACACTCTCTCTCTCTCTAGAATTTGAATCCAAAGACCTACCGCGCGTCATAGTTCCTTTTCGTATAAGAAACTATTTCTTCTTTTGGCCTTATTCACCAACTTTTCCAAATACCCTCATCTTGTCCCTTTGCTTATCTTCGACATTACTTAATCTGTCTTATCCATTTCCATCATCTCAATTAATCACGCATAATATGTCACACGTAAAGACACGTAGTTATTTTACTCTCATTACATCACATGTCTCTCACAAACCGCTTTACATATCCTGACAACTTGCGGTCTCGAAAAACACTTAAATCTGACCGTCTCTGACCACTTAAATTCGGACGCTTTGAACTAGATTTCCTCGCAAGACGCACCCAAAAAGGTGAACCGCTTCACATCCGAGATTCAAAAAATTTCTGGATTTTGACCAAAAATTACTATTTTATCTTTCCAGAGGAAAAATTAATTTTCTCAGTTTTACATAACGCTTACAAGATTATTCAATATTAAACTCAAAAGAAATTCTATACAGCATTAAGTAAAAAAAAACAAACACCACCTTACCATGTTCCACAAATCTCATTCACTCTATGGTGGTCACTTGACCAATACTTAACAGTTTTTTTTAAAAATAATTCAACTACCCATAATTTACGATGCCTTTTTTACTTTTCAACCCCACATGCCATACACACCCCTTTACGTGATCCCCATCTCTACACTCCCACTTTCTCCTTCATTTTATTTTTAATCCTACTTCAATCCCATACTTCCACATAAGTTTGTCCTCTATTCTTTTGATTTATTTAGTATTTACTTTACTCTTTCATTCCCACATTCAAAGTACAACAACGTCAATCATTGTTTTTTTTATCCACAATCTCAAAGTAGGATGGTACCCCGCTGTCTTTCTTCTTTGTTTTTTTCTTCTCATCCTCAAGGCTAAGGTCCCTACAACCTTTCTTTTTCTTTTCTTTTTTTTGGATCTCAAAATTTCTATAGCTTTATCACAAGTCTACAAAAATAATTTCTTAGTATTTTATTTTGTGATTCTTTTTCCATTAATCTACAAATAAATCCTTTTTCCATAATTATGACTATTATTATTTTATCAATTTCCATGTTTTTCTTCTCGCTAATAAACTTAGTTCTAAAAAAGCTTAAATCTTTATTTTATAACCCGTATAAACAAAACCCTAATTTATTTTAATTCTGTTTTAAAACCTAGAACACCTTATATTCTAGATTCATTTAATGGAACTAAAAATAAATAAAACTATTCATATTCATCCAATAAACTCTAAAACAAAAACCTAAGTACTAGGATTTTACCTGGAAAACCGATCTCTGAATTCCTAGACCTTTGGAAAACTCAATCTTCAAAATTTTAGACTTTGTTAAAACTCATCGTCTCATATCTCTGACAAAAGAATCTATACAAACAAACCATGGAAAGTACTCAATTCTTATACATTTGGAAAAGCCATATATCTCTTCAACCAACGCTCTCAAATCTTTGAGTATGTTTGGTTGAGTTGACAGTTAATAGTTGGTATAGATAGCTAATATTTTATTATAAATTACTGTTTAGTAAAATAGTTGATAGATGATAGCTGATTATAAACTACTATTAAGTAGCTTATTAAAAATAGTTGATTAAAGGTTAATTACCTACATAAACATGATTGAGAAATATACAAATATAATATATATAGAAAAAGAGACAAAAAAACAAAACGGTATCTTAGGCCCTGTTTGTCATTCTTAAGAATAATTTTTAAAAACATGAAGAACACCAAAATTGTGTTTTCTGATAATTGTTTTTGTGTTCTCAATGTTTTTTTTTTCGAAAGATTTATTAAAAGACTATTTATTACAGATGTAAAAAAAAATTACACGAATAAATATTTTCACCATGATATTTACATGAATATCATAATTTATTGAAATAATATATGTTTTATTTTATCCATCACTATAAAATAATAAAAATCTTAGTTATGATAAAATATAAAATAAAAATATTTTTATTAGATTTTAATTAATAATAAAATTAAAATTTTAATTACTATAATAAAACTTAAATACTTTATAATCTTTAATATTCATGAAATTCAAATTTTAAATAAAATTATGAAGAAAAAGGATTTTATAATCTCATTTATCTATCATTTAATAAAATTAAGTTTTATAAAAATTATATATAATTATAAAAAGATAATTTACATAATATATAATAAGATTTAAAAATAAAAATAAAATCAAGTGAAATCATGATACCATCCCATATAAATATGGAGAGAATGATAAAAAGGGAAATTTGATATTTGTATAGAGAAAAAGATACGATTTGTAGTTTTTTCCCATCACCTCATGATTAGCTATAATAAGCTATCAGGAGCTAATTATATATCTTTCCCAAACATCATATAAAAGCTTATTAGAGGTGAATAAGCTATCAACTCCTTATTGCTATCCTCATTCAGCTCAACCAAACAAGGCTTATATCTAGAGTAATCTTAGAAAAGACTTTATACAATTAATAAAATAGTTAAATTAATTGAATTATTTTTTCCTATTTTACTCTAATGAAAAATTAGAGTGTCACAACTACTTCAGCATGGAAGGAGTGGGTTCAAAATGACTCTTATATAAAAAATATATTTATTTTAGACACTCTTTAAAACTTTGTTCAAGATGACTCATAGAAATATGTTTAGATTTTGGTTCTTAAAATTAATTCTAGGAAGTCTAACTCAAAGAGCTTTAGTTAAAAAAATGACATGTAAAAACTTACAAAATTTAAATTTTTCTTAAAAGTAAAAAAATTAAAAATTAAAAAATTAAAAATTAAAAAATTAAAAAATTTAAAAAAATAAAAAATTAAAAAATTAAAAATTTAAATAATAAATTGTCGAATGGCTCAGAGTTTAGAAAATTTCCTAGAGCTCTGATGACAAAACACTCACGCCGCCGAGTCCGCTCCTCACAAAAATGAGAACTTTAAAAGTTTCATTGGATTCATAGGTAGTAGGAATTCTTTATGAATTTTTTAAGATTAGATATCTAGTAACTCCACATTTAGATTTTCTTAAAAATCTTTAGCTAGAAATAACTCGAAGTTAAGTCTATTTAAAATAAATTGAAACTAAGATAAAATAAATTGTTTCGGGATTAAACGAACTCTGACAATGTGGATGCTGCATACAAATCGGGAAGCCCCACGCCTCAACTCTATAACCAATGGAGGTGAAACAAGATAAGGAAAATCTCATTGCTGAAACCCTGCAGGACAAGTGAGGAAAAGGCGCAGAGCTAGAGAGAGAAATGAGAGAAACTTCTCCTCCCACATCTACAAGATCTGCAATGAACCCGTCTGAGCCACCCAAAAGTCCCACCATTCTGACAAGAGCTACTGATGGAAAATCCACAACATCCAGCTTCTCACCCAAGATTTCAAGCTCATGGGAAGAAAGCCGCCTATATAAAAACCCCTGCCTCTCTCCAAGACTACAAACATCTACACTCGCTCCTGTTTGCAAGACTTCAAAACTAGCACTACCTATATGAATCATATGAAACTCTAAAAACAAGGAATTGCCAAGATTCAGCTAAGCTAGGAAGATGGGTTCAGTTCATCTCAAAAAAGCTGTTTTCAAAACCAAGAGGTAGGAACTCCTTCATTAATATATTTCATCTCAAATGTTAAGTTTCATTCTGCTTGAGTCTCAGGGGGTCTGGCTAGCTGTGTTCCCTAAATTACAAAAACACCTTTTTCAGTTTTGAACTATGATGTCTTTCAGTTTTTCGCAGCTGAAGCCTACTCGAATAAGCTCGACTCAGCTCAAGCCAAGCTATGGCTTCATCAGTCCCAAATCACCTTGGCCAATGCCTAAGCGTGGTTGTTTCGGCAGTTGGAAGTAGGAAAAACAGCAAGAGCTAAAAAGAGCTCTGAACAAGGGCCTGTGGTTTCACAACTGCACTGCTGGGTGTGCACACACCCTGATGTCGCTCATTCTCATCCAGCCCGCTTCTCAAAGTGTGCCTTTTGACTAAGGTTTCTGAGCCCAGAATCCATCCATATGAGAAGGTTTGATAAAATTTGAATTCATATTGGTTAACTGAAATGATGAGCTAAATTTAAAAGTGTCAACACTGTTTCATGAAGATGCCCAACCTAATTTCACGATAATCTTTCTCGTCCCAGCCCGCCAAAAGCCTTTAATCTCCATAAGATCTCGAGTTTGGTAACCACCACACGATTTCAATTTGAATTATGCTCAAGATCTTGTTAAAAAACGATTTATCTTTGTTGAAAAAATTGATTGTTACAACAAGTAAAGCAATTGTCGTCATGGTGGATGTGAGGAGGTTAAAGTGGCCATTACATGGCATGTCGCGGTGACGCCCAAAACCGGGATCCTGACAACCCGTCAACTCGAACATTTCAGGATGCCTGCAACCCGACCACTACAGAAAATCGGGCAGAGTCTCCTTGTACCTACCACCCAAAGTACAAACCTGGGCTCCCAACAGCTTTGCCACGACCACACTGTCCTCATGCGAGTAAAATAATGGCCACTTGGGCCCTTGCATTGATACCCACAAAATACATCAACTATATACAATAGCTCAAGAGTTAATAAATTACTCTTAATTCAACATATATTAAAATGTACAATTTCTAATACATGTTATACAAAATGACAATACCAAAGCCACAACCCGCTTCTTCTAAACGCGCCTAGTGAGCACCGTCCCTCCCGTACACTCCCCGACCGAAATAGTGATCCTCGACAGGAGCAAAGCCTAGTAGAGATAATTTCCTACGTAGGTTACTCCTCACCTAAGCGCCATGTCATGGCAAACAATCACATGCTAAATTACACAACCTACTCGAATATCTACATGACTAATCCCATGTCCCGAGTCCTCACCGACTTCACATATGCCTGCTCACGCGAAGATAAATCATCCAGCCAAAACAAAGTTTTTGTTCTCGAAAACTTACTACCGATTCCAAAATATCGACTACCCTCCATGCGAATTGTCGGATAACGTCCAAATGCTCTCACGGTCCTCATATCAAGTGATCCGTTGATCTTAATTTCCAAGACAATTCTTCGAAAAATCTCCCGTTGAAATTCCTTTCACAAACATTTTCGTTTTTCTTTCATTTTCATGTCATGAACTCACTCTTAATATTCTAAGGTGCCCCAGTGCATATGGAATGCATGATGCCAATCCCAACAACTCGTGCTAATATATAAAACATGTATATACTAACATAATTAATCCACATTAATCATGTTATGCAAATTCACCATCAATAACACCAAAATTAGCTCACATGGGCTAATTAACAAACACAAGCAATTCATTTGAATCACCAACATCATAAAATCACACCAAAATCACGCCACATATTCACGTGAACAAATGAAACCTCGATTGGCACTGCTCACTACACCAAATTGGGATTTTCTCCACTTGGGCTCAAAAGGTTTTTGAGATCGAATTTACTGGCTAAACTGCCTCGTATCATCCCTAACCATAAACATGGCTCTTAGCCAAAGAATATCACAAGTAGGAAAGATCCCTACCTCTTGGAGTTGTCAAAATTCCACCAAACCCGCCCACGTAGCCGTCGCCGTGTGATCGACTCTCGCTTCGTTTATCGAGAACCAAATCTGGTCCGAACTACGAAAATCTAGAGAGAAGGAGCTCCTTCTCTCTCTAAAATCACAAACCCAAGCTCATTGCATCTCTTGTTCAGCCACTGCCCTTTTTTGTGTTTTGGAGAAGAAGATCACTATTCTTCTTTTGTCTTTATTCTCATTAACATTTCAATTAATTCCATCTATGGCCCTTTTTCCTTGATTTTTAACACTTGGCACAATCTAGGCCACTCATCTCATCCTCTCACTAATCATGCAACATGTGTCACATGGGTACATGTAGTAGGTGACTTTTGTCACATCACATGTCTCTCAAACCCGTTTTACAGCACCCGACACCCGGTGCCTAGAAAAAAGTGAAATTCCGACTGTCTCGAAATTCGACGAAATTCGACGTGGTAGCTAGATTTCACGAGACAATTCCAACGGTGGCCTGCTCTGGCCATCGAGATCTAGAAAAAAAATTTGATTTTGATCGAAATTACCATTTGTTCTTTCGTAAAAATTGAAATTTTCTGATCTTACATTCTCCCTCCTTAAAAGGAATTTATTCCAAATTCGACAATCACAACAACTCACATGTATATGCAATCGTGCACTATACCATGCATGTAAACTAGTCATTTGGCAGTGCCACTAAACCATGTACCTTCATCCCTAAACAAGAAGGGATAGGTGGCCCGCATCGTGTCCTCGCGCTCCCACGTTGACTCCTCCACTCCACGGTGCCGCCATAGCATCCTCACTAGCCTCACGGTCTCATGTTTGAAACCCGATCCCAAATTTATCCATAATGCACACACCTGGCTCCTCCGGCGTCTCATCCATGTCACCTCAATCTCCCCCCAATCCACTACATGAGTCAGATCTCGGAGTGTACCGAGCATGGAGACGTGAAATACCCGTGGACACTGATATCGGGCTAACGCCAACCGTACGCTAATGCCTACCCTCTCGAGCATCTCGAAGGGGCCCAATAAACATCGGCTATAGCTTCCGCCGTCGTCGAACCCGACCACTCCTCTCTGGGGGCATCACCTTCAAGAAGACATGATCTCCAACCTCGAACTCTAAGGGTCGACGCCGCACATCAACATAGCTCTTCTATCGTCGAAATGCGAAAGACGTTGTCGCATCAAGCTCACCTTCTGAGGTGTCTCTATTCCATCAGACCTCGTGACGTGAGCTTTATTCCCACCTCTGGGCCCAACATAATCTGATCTCGCATGGCCTCCCATACAATCCCTCATATGGTGCCATCTGTATACTCGCCTAATAACTGTTGTTATAGGCGAACTCCACTAAGGGAAAATGCTCTTCCCAATTACCCTTATGATCCAAGACGCATGTCACAGTTGATGTCCTCTAACACCCGTATAGTCCCTCTCCGACTAACCATCCGTCTCAGGGTGGGAAAGTTGTACTCATGGTCACCAAGCAGGCTCCATGGCCTTGAAATCCTCAAAAGTGCTATCAGGAACCTGGGTCTCTATCCAACACTATGGATACTGGTACTCCATGTAGTCGGACTACCTCTCGAATGTACAACCAGCAAAATCTCTCCAATGTGAAGGTCATCCGCAAGGCTAGAAAATGAGCCGACTTCATGAGTCGGTCCACTATCATCCATACCACATCATGTCCCTGCGGTGTCCATGGCAAGTGGGTCACAAAATCCATCGTGACGTGATCCCACTTCCACTCAGCCACCTCCAATGGCTGAAGTAGCCCTGGTGGCTTATGGTGCTCAGCCTTAACCTGCTGACACGTGAGATATCGTCGAACGAAGTCCCTACGTAACCCTTCATCTCGCCTCCAAAAGAGTAATCAAGGCCGAAGATCCCGTACATCTTTATGCCAATTCGGATGCACGTAAATCAAGAGCAAGAAACTCCCCGAGAATCTTCCTCAAATCGGCCAACTCGGGGGAACTACTCACTCGCCCTCTATATCGGTGACTACCATCCGTGTGGATGGTCCAGCCTCGGCCACCCGTACCCGATCGTATCGGGGTCCCCGACTGACACTCATCTCCGTCCCGCCCGACTCAATCACTCGCCAATAGAGAGATGGTGTGTTAATTAAACTCCCCAACGCCCGCGCCGCGCACTATAGCCCAAACTGCCCCACAGCCTCGAGCATCCGCCATTCCCGGAAGCCATACTCAGCCAATGCTCCCGTGATCTGACCGAGCCGCACACGCCGCTTCTACTGTGATGGTAATGCAAAGTGAAGTCATAATCCTCTAGGGAACTCCATCCATCCCGCATTGCCTCATATTGAGGTCCTCGTCGTGAAAATGTACTTCGGGACTTTTTTATGGTCCAGTACATTCTAACTCCTCGCCTATAAGGCGCTAAATCTTCAAGGTGAAGACTATGGCTGCTAACTCCATGTTGTGTGTGGGGTAATTCTGCTCATGATTCTTCAACTGACGAGAACCGTTGCTACTACCCTCCCTGACCGCATCAAAAACACATCCCAGCCTCCCGCCCCTCGAGGCATCACAATACACCGTGGTACCCCCGTCCCCCGTCCGAGAGACTATCAAGATGAGCCGGAAGTAAGCCTCCTCTCAACTCCGGAATGCCTCCGCACGGCCATCCCAATCAAACTCACCTCCTTCCGGCCAACTTTCAGGTGCTGCTAATCGAGAAATCCCGAACGAATCTCCGCAGTACCCAACCAATCCCAAGAAACTACGTGATTCGAAGACTACTTCGACCTCCCAACTCATCACAGCCACCTTCTTCCTGGCCCACCACGCCCTCGACGCCGACACCACGTGTCCCAAAATCTCACCTCGTTGAGCCAAAACTCGCACCTCTACCGAACTCGCATACAACTCGATGGTCTCTCAACAACTCGTAATACAACTTCAAACAGATACCTATGTCGCCACTGGATCGGGAGGATCAAAATGTCATCCACGAAGACTACGACAACCGATCTGGGATAGGTCGGGAATACCCTACGATGAGGTCTATGAATGTCACAGATTGCCAATCCAAAGGGCATCACCAGAAACTCAAAGTGCCCATAACGTGTCCCGAACGATGTCTCGGGATATCTGCCTCCTAACCCTCAACTAATGGTAACCAAAGGCGAAGGTTTATCTCGAGAGATCGCGCGCCCTCTTAACTGATCAAACAAATCATTAAATCACTTCCAGAATGGTATCGGCCTGATCGTAACCCCGGCTCAACCCAGCTCAGACCACATACCATGGTCTTGTCCTTCTTCTTGGCAAACAACCGACTCTACGACGAAGAGTTTCGGTCTAATTCAACCCTCATTCAAAGAGTTCGTAGCTCTGGACTCGAAGTTCCTCGCAGACCAATCCTGCCATCTATGCTGAGTCATAGAGATGTATGTATACCAAGGGTGTAACCTTGACACCGGTCTACAACCTCATGGAGGCAATCCTAAGATACTCATCCGAAAAACATCCCCATACTCGAAAAACTACTCGAGGCATCTAAGTCCTGTGTCACCGTCCTCTGTGCAAGGTTTATTAGCAAACCCGCCTAACCGTCCCTGAAGACTGGACTCGCACACTGGTCTGGGGGCAAAAACATCATGCTTGTCCCCTGAAATACAACACAAGTAATGTCGTATGCGGTAGCAAGAATCTCCTACGCCACAATCGATAACGACTTTGTGTTCGTCATCAATCCATCCTAAGATGACACAACTTTACATGTCCATGCTCCTCAAGTCCACTGTGAGTAGAGTCCCCGAGATCTTTAACTCGCAACCACGACATATCATCCCTATTCTCACCCTAATCCCTAGGAGAGAACTCACATACAAGGGCTCCTCCAAGGCCTCAATCTCTAAGCCCAACTTTATCACAACTGATGTAGCGATAAATGAATGCGAAGCACTAGAATCAAATAACACTTCGCCCATGTGCAAGATGTACCCAAAAACGCACTCGTATAACCTGGCCGATCCGTGACTCAGCAGGCACCAAGGCAGACACGCCCAACCCTGACGCCCCAGGCCTCGCCCTCTGCGCTCCTACCCAAAACCCTCGCCTCTCCGGCTTGTTTCAGGTAACAAGAGGTGCCTCGTGTGTACCTTGAGATCAAAATGCTCCATGAACTGTGACGAGCCGAGAAGAACAGCCTCTCCCCGGGCTCCCACCGCCGATTAGGAACTCAGGCATCCCGAAACCCTAGGATCCCCTGTCTCTGGGCACTCCTCCCTCATATGTCCAAAGCCGTGCCGCAATGATAAGACACCATCTCGCCCAACCGACCAGAACTCCCGATCCGTCCCCCTCGCTCCGTATGGTCGCGGCCTTGGGACCCTCATGAACCAGCAGCCTCCCGCTTCTTCTCCCCGAACAGAAAGAAGACCGACTCTCCTTCCTCTGCTACTAACACCGCAGATCCCGAGTGCCTGCAATCCTCGATCTCTCTCTCTCGCGGTCAGGGCTGTCCCAACCATGTGAGTCCATCTCTCAGGAAGGTCCTGAGGATCCGCCTCGAATGGACAACCTTAGCCCATTCTCGAATCTCCGACCTTGGCCATGTTCCACGGTCATGTAGTCATCTATAAAACGCTAGCTCCCAGAACCCAGCCAATGCACTCAATCATGGTCATACCCCGTCAAATTCTAGGAACCCTGCTTCCTCTCGCAGATGTCTCATAGCATCCGAAAAATACTTCACCCATGAAAAGATCATGGAACTCGCCCAGTCACTTTCTCCGCCTCTAGGTCTCTAAAGGTCTCGCCTCCCAGCTCCACCATACTACCTCACCCTAGCCTAGAACGTATTTGGCCTAACTCGGGTCATGTCAAAGGTAATTCCATAGCTCCTAACACCTTCTCGACCTACATGAACCAATGGTCTCGCTTAATTACCTGATCTCCTCCCCGTGAATGCTCTGAGGATGATGTGCCCTAAACCCCAGAGGTTACCTGACCTCCTTAGCTAAATTACCGTGACTAAAGATGTGCAATGACAGCACCGCGAATCCCTACAACCCTTAACAAAAGTCCGGTCAACATCGTGGTGATCGGGTTAAGACCTCGTAATAACCCCTACGTCCCGTCTCGCTCGACTAGCCATCTACACATGTCAAATGGCGTTAATATTCAATGCAAGATCTCCTCGAGGTGTAAACAACTCCTCGAGACACTATTTACATACGTAAACGTTTACATTAGGTCCATGCATTCCTAGGTAAATGCAAGACAATAATTCCACATTAAATCATTTTTAAATAACAAAATTTTATTTTAGATTTTTTTTTTTAAAACCTCGTGAATGCTAAGGCTCATGAACAATGTTCATGAACAAAGTGTCCCAACAAAGGACTCGAACAAAGGCACCCAGTCAAAACTAGGTTGGGTGCACCAAGTGCACACCCTAAACCCAACCTCGCGCCAAGACAAAGCCACTGACACCGCGCCTGTGCCGCAAGATCGGCCCAGCCGGGCCGTGTCACGCCGTGCTGCGACGCAGTGGTGTCGATCGCAGCCCGCGACCGACCGCGTCGCTACGGCAGCATGCGCCGGCCGCACACGCGTCAGCAAGACGCTATCGCCAGACGCCACAGGTCGCGACACACCCCAATAACCGCTCTACCTCCTCATGATACAATCACTAGACGTGACATGCTTTGCTAACTGTATCGGGCCAATGGTCACAATACAAAGATCAGATTACGACACAACCCTACCGCGCCGCCCTCGCCCGTCACGATATAATGCTTCAGATCGCGACACCACCCCCGTACCAGTCGCCTACGCCACGTATCGAGCCTTCCTCTGGGTCAGGTCGCATCATTGCTCTACGTATCGTGCCTTGCCCACCGGGCCTCGCCGGGCAAGACTCAGCCCATGTCCGCACGTATATAAACCATTGTATCGTGGACTCAGTTAAAGGATAAAGTAAGAGTCTAAATTCTTCTCAAAGACAATTTTTTTTTTTGTCTCTTTTTTTTCATTTTCCAAGAAAACCAAATAAATTTATTGCAATTTATTTTATCCATTTTTTTCCGCTTATTACACCTGTAAAACCTTAGAAAAAAAATTTTCTTCACATCATTTTTTTTTCATTAAATTCTGGACTATTTGCCCAAAATTTCTCAACCTCCTAAGGTTTTAATTTCTCCTATGCTATTTATCAAGCATACAAGCACATAATACATACACAACAATTCATCACACATCAATCATCAAAGTGCACAAGGAATGTGTGATCTAACCCGTGCCCATCAAGTCCTAGGTAATCGTATACCTAACTTATTGACACTAAGCTCTAGGTATTTATAAACCTAAGCCCGATACTGCCGTGACGCCCAAACCGGGATCCGCTGACAACCCGTCAACTACGAGGGGGAATCGAGCAGTCTCCTTTGTACGGGGAGCTCTACCCAAAGTACAAAACCTGTCCTAAACAGTTTACAATGATCACACCGGGTCCACATGCGAGTAAAATAATGGCCACTTGGGCCCCTAGATTAATACCCACAAAATACATCAACTATATACAATAGCTCAAGAGTTAATAAATTACTCTTAATTCAACATATATTAAAATGTACAATTTCTAATACATGTTATACAAAATGACAATGCCAAAGCCACAACCCAGCTTTCTTCTAAACGCGGCCTCTAGTGAGCACTGGGCCCCTCCCAGACACTCCTCGCACCAGCCATGATCCTCGACGCGCCGAAAGGTGCCCCAAGAGAGATAATTTCCTACGTTGGTTACTCTCCCCACCTATGCACATGTCACAAAACAATCACATCCAAGCAATTACATGAACCTACTCGAATGTCTATACGACTAATCATATGTCCCGAGCCCTCACCCCGACTCCCTCATATGCCTAAGCCGAATACGAGTAAATATCTAGTTTCAAAACAAAGCTTTTGTTCTAAAACTTACTAATGAGATCTCGTAAAATATCGACTACCCTCCAAGGCGACCTGGATAACGCCCCAAAACGCTTCACTGGCCCTCATCCGTGATCCGCTTGACGACTCTCCAAGGCAATTCTTCGGAAAATCTTCCTTGAAATTTCTTTCACAAACATTTTCGTTTTTCTTTCATTTTCATGTCATGCACTCACTCTTAATATTCTAGGGTGGCCCAGTGCATACGGAATGCATAATGTCAATCCCAACAACTCGTGCTAATATATAAAACATGTATATACTAACATAATTAATCCACATTAATCATGTTATGCAAATTCACCATCAATAACACCAAAATTAGCCTCTCTCACATCAAGCAATTAACAAACACAAGCAATTCATTTTGAATCACCTTCCAACATCATAAAATCACACCAAAATCACGTCACTATTCATGAACAAGGAAACCCCTCACGGCACTGTTCACGGCCACCAAATTTGGGATTTTCTTCACTCGGTTCAAAGGTTTTGAGATCGAATTTACGGTTAAATCAAGCCTAAGAATATCCCTAACTATAAACATGGCTCTTAGCCAAAGAATATCACAAGTAGGAAAGATCCCTACCTCTTTGGAATTGTCGAATTCCACCAAACGGCGCTCACGCATAACCGTCAGCCGCATAGATCGACTTCGCTTCTCGTCCGTCAAGAATCGACTTCCGGCCCGAATCCACGCAAATCTGCAGAGAATGAGCTCCTTCTCTCTAAAATCATAAACCCAAGCTCACGGTAGATTCTCAGTCTGCCCACTGCCATTTTTTTGTGTTTTGAAGAAGATCACTATTTTTCTTTTGTCTATTCCTCACACATTTCACTAATTCCATCTATGCCCTTTTCCTTTTGATTTTCGACACTTTGCACACCCAGGTCATTCATCTCATCCTCTCACTAATCATGCAACATGTGTCACATGGGCATGTATTAGGTGACTTTTGTCACATCACATGTCTCAACCCGTTTTATGGCACCCGCATAATCTCTAGTCTTCGAAAATGTGAAATTCGACCGTCTCGACCACGAAATTCTACGTGGTAGCTAGATTTCGCGAGACGATTCCAACGGTGAAGTCCGTTTCGTCATCCGAGATCTAGAAAAATTTCGGATTTTTACCAAAATTACCATTTTGCTTAGGTGCATGATATGTCATGAATTAGCCTAGGAAATGAGGTGTGTCATTACTTGCCTAGTTAGTGACTTCCATGAAATGTTACTACGTGTTTGCGGCGATTGATTGAAATGACATTTCGTTAAGAGCGCTACAAGCCGTGGACGTCGACATGCTGCGCTCAACATACTGGCTCATGATGCGTTGCAGGACATGCATATTGCATGGCATGTTGTAAGCTAGTTTATGGGCATTATGTGCCATGATGTAGCTTCGTGGATTTGAGTATGACATTACTTGTTTGGCAGTAGTTGGAATGATTTATGCATGCTTGTTCGAGGTGTTGATACGAATGCGATAAATGTTAAGATGACCGCATGTGCACTAACGTTTAATGAATGTGTATGAACTTTTGTGCATTAGACATGAGTGTCCATGGTGCCACCTGCAGTGTGGCAAAGATAAGGTGTCCATGTAGAGGTCTTTGTATATATCGAAGCATGACTTAGAGAGCAATGGCACAAATTATCAGACAGCTCAAGTACACGTAGATGATGGGTGTGAGTGCATGGGAAAATCAACATTGTGTTTAATGTTGATTAGTTTTACCTAGGACAAAGTCCAAAAGGTCGCATGATCGTAAGGTTGCCTAACATGGCTTTTGAACAAAGCATTTACTCCGAAAGTATGTCCATCAATTTATATCTGAGGGTTGTCCACATAATTATTACATTCGAGTATGTCCACTATAATACATCTGAGGGTTGTCCACATAATTATTATCGTAGTATGTCCAATAATATACGCTTCTGAGGCCATTCACAAAATTATCTGGTTTCAAGATGTCCACTAAAGTTTATCTGAGTGGGTCATTCACAAATAAAAACAAATATCTTTGTTTTGAAAAAATGCTTTTTCATACATGGCATATTGCATGTCGAGAAGCTCTGAGAACTGCATGTGGATCACAGGAGTAGCATCCATTCATGTCAGATTCCATTATAAAGATCGACATAATCGCGACGACGCGCCATGGCATGACCATTGCACGTGCACTTAGGCTGAGTAGCCCTCAGATTTCACTCACTCGCATTACTCACTCCGGGGCCGCTTAATCTCCCTTTCGGCACAAGAGACAAGGAGATGGTGCTCACTGTAGACCTGATAATTGGTAAGAAGCTCTGATTGTGGCTTCTGATTTATATTTTTGTAAAACATGTATTGTGACTCTAATTTTGATATATGTTTTCAGATAAGCGGCGCATATTTGAACTCTCATGACTATGGTCCTATACTACGCTTATATACTTTAAGATATTAAACGTACTCTATGTTTACTTTACTCATATGCGACCCCATGATCGTCAGATAATGGGACAGTTGCCATATGATCGCACAAGGCTGTATTTCAGCCCCGCACAAAGGAGACTCGCCCACTTTCGCAAACTGGTCCCGGCGAAAAGGATCTAAATTAGCAGAGCACCCAAGTTACGTGACATCCATGAATCTTCCGTTGTGTTGAGTTGTCACGTGACTCTCCGAGATTCAAAATACACGACCCTTTAATTATGATTTTACTTTTAAAATGAAACGACAGTTCCTATGTATGAGTTTAGTTCAAAAATGAATTCCTAGTTTCTAACTGTTAGAAAATTGAACATAGGTTTTAAAGTGGCCTAAAAATAAGTAATTTTTCGAATAAAAGGTCATTTTATCCAAATTGCTTAAAGATAACTCATAATACGGGCTGTATCTAATTAATCCAAATTTCACTTTAAATACGATTTTTTGAAGGCCTGAGTCAGAAATTTAGCACTGAATAAAACCATCCCAAATTGATTCGACCCATTTTGATCCGTGGCCATGTGGGTTTTGTCCGGATTGGCTCGATTGACCCGAAATCTTTATTTAATTTTTTTTCAAGTAACTAGCTTAGTAATTGAGATTTTTAAGGATTTATCTATAAAATTTGATATTTTAGTCTTTTAACATGGAGTCAAATCTTTGCTTTTGTAGCATATGAGTTTTTAATAATAATTATTATTATTATAATATTATTAATATCTTAACTTTTTTAAATCTACTATTTTTCAATTTTTAAATGTAATCTTTTAATATAATTTATATGATAATTTAATATTTAAAAAATTTACGTAATGCATTTGAATTAAATAAATTATAGTTTTAATATTTAATATATTTTTATTTATCTCAAGAATTATATTTTTAAATATTTATACTTCATTTTGTTTATTTATCCTTTAAAATTTATTTAATGTTTTTTTTTAGGTAAACGGTTGTATTAATTTATAAATTAAATTAAATAACTAAATTATTAGTATATTTTAAATAATTTTATTACTTAAACTAGTATTAATAAAAAATTATTATTATTTTAAAAATAATTAACATAAATTATACACTTATTTCTTTCTTAATCTAATTATATCTCTAAGCAATATGAATTTTCAAAATCAATAAGGTATTTCATTATTATATTATTGAGATGCATATTTGGAAAAAAATTTTTTATTTCAAATATAAATGAAATTTATATTGTTAACATTCTAAAAAATTAATTACTGTATTTAATACGACTCAACCAGGCATCGATCACGTACATCTTTATAATATATAAATACATTGCTATGACGGATATAATGGAAAATGATGGTAAATATTATAAAAATATGAGATTTCATTTGATATTTTGAAGTTTTTTTCTCATATATGTGATTAAGTTATTACTTTATTTGTTTAATATTATTTAGCTTATTAGTTTGGTACTTTGGATATAAAAGTGTTTTATTATTATTTATTTATTCAACTTTGTTTAATATTATTATATTGTTTAGACTAAATTATTTTATATATTAATTACTATTATATATTTATATATTATTTAACATTTGTCGAATTTGTAAAATAATATTCTTTTTAACATTTTTAAGGTTTTAGTCTAACCCGTAAAGTGGGTCAGATTAGCCAATCCGAAAAGATGACGATAATTGTGGTGGAAAGTCACACCATGGCAATGCTTTCTTTGATCTCCGCTCTACACTGCAATTCTGTTCGATGCATTCGAACTCTTCCTCGTCCATTCACTGGATCCTTTTCCACAAAACCCTTTAAACCCATTGAACCAGAGCCTCAATCAAACCCCATATTCAACCAGTTTTGGTCATTCCAATGTGCGCGAAACCCTCTCCTGCTACGCCAATGATTGGAAACACGCGCTCGAGTTCTTCAATTGGGTCCAAATCCAAAGCGGCTTCAATCACACCACTGATACCTATAATGGTATGATTGATATTCTGGGCAAGTTTTTCGAATCTGATCTCATATGGGATTTGATCAAACGCATGAAAGAAAACCCAGTTGCGTACCACACCTATGTCACTTTTCGTATAGTGTTCAAGCGCCATGTCGGTTATCAGTTGAAGAAGCGACGAATGCTTATTATCGAACAGAGGAGTTTGGTCTGAGGGATGAAACTTCGTATTCGAATTTGATTGACGCGCTTTGTAAGCATAAGCATGTAATTGAAGCTGAAGATTTGTTCCTAAAGAAGAGCAAAGATTTAGTTTTTTATCGATGATGTGAAAATTTATAACATTATTCTTCGTGGGTGGTTCAAAATGGGGTGGTGGAAGAAGTGTAGGGAGTTTTTGGATGGATGAGATGGATCGGAGAGGTCTTTGTAAAAGTCTGTATTCTTATTCCATTTATATGGATATACAATGCAAGAGTGGGAAGCCATGGAGAGCCGTGAAATTGTATAAGGAGATGAAAAAGAAGGGGATTAGATTGGATGTTGTGGCATATAACAGTCATTCATGCAATTGGTCTTTCGAAGGGTGTAGAATTTTCGATTCGGGTGTATCGGGAGATGAAAGAGGTGGGTTGTGAACCCAATGTTGGGATTCTCATATCACAATTGCTCGGAACTTTTGTTTGACAATGGGAGAATTAGAGATGCTCTATAAGGTGTTTGATCAAATGCGTGAGAAGGGTTAGTGCCAAATGTGATGACTTATCATTGCTTTTAGGTTGTCTGGAGTAGCTTCAGACAGATTCTAGGATGTTTGATAGGATGATGAATGGTGGGGTTAGGGGCTCAGGATGGACGCTTATGTGATGCTGATGAAGAAGTTTGGGAGGTGGGATTTTCTGTCCTGTTTTATCATTTGGAAGAAGATGGAAGAAATTGCGTGCAGTCCAGATGCACGCATAAGAAGTTTGATAATGCTTTAGTGCAGAAGGGTTTGCAGATGAGGCTCGGATGCAAGGAGGAACAGATGCTGGAAAAAGGGCTTTCTTCTAAACCAAGGGTAGATCTTGGGAGTAAGCCGCACACCGAATGATCTCTTGATGACTGGTAGTAGTGGCCAGGCCTATGAGGAGATTGATACTACCTGCTTGATGCTTATGTTGGAATTCAGGAGATGTACATTGGGGAGATACATACTAGTGAAATACCATAGCCTAAGGATGTATACTGAAGGACTTTGGCTGAGCCAAGGTAAATAGGTGATTCGATTATTCAGTGATTTTTAACAATGACTGATCAAGATCTTGCTGAATTTATCAAAACAAAAAATAGATTTTTCTGAATTGGTTTATACTTCCCACCTGTAAGACTTGGAATTTTGGTGTCATATTTCCATTGTCTGCAAGGAGAAATAAAGATCTTGGCATGACTTCTCAGTGCCTCGAACAGTGATGCAAAAGGGTTAGAAGTATAAGAGAAGGTTTCAGCAAATAGATTTCTATCTGATGATTATTTGGTGAAGGTTTAGAGTATAGCGCTCTTATTGATGCTTTAGAGCAGAAGGTCTAGGTAGATGCGGCTCAGATGTATCAGGAAGAGATGCTAGCAAAAGGGCTTTCTTCTAAACCAAGGGTAGATATTGGGACTAGCTTTCAGATACCAATTGATCTCTGATGAATGTTAGTAGTGAGTAGGCTTATGGGAAGAATGATGCTACTTGCATAATGCTTATGTTGGAATTTAGGAGATTTAACCCCGTTGATAGTTTTGTTGCTGGGAAAGGTAGAAGCTTGTGGTTTGGCAAATGAAGATGAGATTCAAGTGAATGCCATAGCAAAAAGATGCACACTGAAGGACTTTAGCTGAGCCAAGGGAAATGGGTGGTTAGATTATTCCGTGAAATTTAACAATGACTGATCTAGATTTTGCTGAATTGGTATCTAGTCCCCACCTATAAGACTCGGAAATTTTCCAGCCTTTTTTCATTCTCTGCAAGGGGGAACAAAGGTTTCTGCATGACTTCACCTATAGTGCTCCGAACAATGATACAAAAGGCTTGGAAGTATATGACAAGTATTCATCAAAGAAATTTTGTTTGATTATTAGTTTGTGAAGGCTATTTTCAGGACTTAACAAGGCATGCAATTCAGGTAACTTTGATTATACAAGGCAGGAAAATTCATAGATTTGTAGAAATGGATGAATGTTTAAGCTCTGCATCAGAAAATAGCTTGAGTTTGTTACTAATGTTGGCTTACATCTCATTTCAGGGAATTGATTCTTTTTTATTTATTTCATTTCAGAGCTTGAATCCTGACTCCTGGTATGGGCACTTCTTTAATAGACTAATCTCGGCCTAAAATCAGTCAGCCTAGCCACAAGTCTCCTTTGCTTGCTTCAACTAATTACTTACTTTGACGTGCAATGCCCGGTTGTTCATCAACTGGAAGAAATTCACAACATTAGCATGCTGAGCAGTTAAAGGTTATTTAGCCACAAACTATTTGCTGATATCCTTGTAAGTTGCGGTCTATGCATGTGTTTTATGGGCCTCTCAAGAAGGATTCCTAAGATGGTTGATATTAATTGTATTTGGTTTCTTTGTTTGCGTCTTTAGTCATTCCCCATTTTCTCTTCATTTTCTTGCTATGATATGTATAAATGATTGTGAACTTGGGAATTAGGTCTGGTATGGTCTAGTTTCTTCATTTATAAGGAATAAATTATTTTGTTTGATATTTTCCTAACCATATCTATCATATTTTCACATTTCTGATGCTATGTTTGGTCTACAAACAGATAAGTGAAGGAATGGGAAAAATGTTAAGTAAAGTTTTGTAATTTTGTTTAAAAGTAAGAAAGGAAACAAAAATTAAAATCGGTGAAAGGTTTGTGTATTTCAAGTTATTTAATATTTACAAAATAAAAATAAATAAATGATGTGTGTTAGAAGAAATATGTAAAAATAACTTTATTATGGCTTTTTTTCGTAGGGTTTATTCTATGTTATGTATTTTAAATCCAAATCAGTTGCCCTTTTGAAAATCTCTACAATTTTTTATGGTTGTGAATTTGTGATCAAGGGAACAAAAGTACAATATCGCCGATATATCAAATATCAATTTGCATCGAAGCACGATATCATAAACGACAATGATCGATCTAAAATTGGTATAATATCGGAAATCGATGACAATGAATATTCGAGGTCAATATTTCAATAAATATCGGAAGCGCATCTCTATACACGTATCGCTAATTTTGGTAAATATCGATAACATCATGTATATATCGCCGATATTTCAAATATCGACCATGCTTTTGACTTCTTGACCAACAATTTGACGGCCTAGATCTGTTCCTGCTTTGATCCAAAGGTTTAAATTTCATCCGTTTTTTTAAAAGCATCAAAAGGTTATATTTTGGATCCAATCTATTGATTTTAAATTGCTCGATCTAATGGTTTGTGATTGATTTCAATGATACATAATGATCCAACGGTCATTTAAGCCAAAATCAAATCCAACTAAGCACTAAATCACACAATTGGATAATCCAATCATTATTTTTGACTCCAAAAAATTTTATAAATAATTCCAAAATCATGTTGGCCTCTTTATAACCATGCATCTACATCCAAACCCAATTCGACGCTCAAATTATTTTTCACATTTATCCTTGACATTTCAAGATCTTTATTAATATTTGCCTTCAACCGCATTTTAAATCTCTTCATCAACAACGACCGGGTGCCCATCATTTCGCTTAAAATACTATTGTAATATAATTTCTCAATAATTTAAATTGAATATCCCCTTCAACAAGTATATATTTGCTTATTTATGTTTTTTTGGGCTTTTTAACAAAGTAATTCATTTAATTTCTGAAAGTGATATTTTGTTTAATTTCGCTTATCGATATTCAATGATATCTGACAAATCCAAGATTAATATATCCGTGATTACCGATATTTTGATCCTTGGTTGTGATTGGATGGGGAATTGGATCATACAACTTATCTCAAATAAATAACATTAAGAAAAAACACAAAAAAATAAAATTTTAATTTAAAATTACCAAATTAATTTATGGATATTTAAACTTATTTTATTTATCTCTAAATTTTTTATGGTATTATAAATTAATTAATTTTTTTTTTGACAACTTAATATAAATAACTAATTCAAAATATATAATTAAACAAAATTTTAGTTCATCCTTCTCATTATTGAATTGATAGTTTTTTTTTTTTTGCTTTACTTATGTTGCATATCATTATGCTAATTAAACAAGTAACATCATCTACATATTTTACAAAGGTCGTAGACAAATAATACGTATTTACTTGCACATCAGGAAATTATTAATTTATGCAGTGAGTATGGTATGAAACTACACATATTTTCTATAATGTATTACCTAATAAATTTATTGATTTATTAGCTTAGTATAATGTCACCATGTAAAAATATTATTTAATAGAAGTTCTCAATTTTGCTTATATAAATCATCAAGATTACCTTGTGATATTTTCATATATAGTGAAACAAAATATAAAAATCTTTTCTTTAACGCGTTTTTTGGCTGCGGCTGAAACTACTAAACATTAAAACAAGAGATAGAAACGATTTTCTCATGTATGAATTTTATGAAAATTAAATAAAGTTATAAATAGTTTTAAATAATATAATTAAAATTAGTTAAAAATTAATCTATATATTTATATATTTGATCTTTATATAAAAGGGTAATAGTGCTAGGAATAAGTTCAGAGTAGTATCTTTTCTTAAAAAAATAAAAAAAAAAGTTTATAGTAGTATAAAATAATAGGACATTGATTTTAAATTTATTTTTGTTGTTTCGTTACTATTTCTTTTTTTTCTCTTAGTTTTTCTCTCATTATTCTTCAAATAAATAAATGAAGCCATACATGCATATATATAGAAAGACAAGAAAAAAAAATTATTTTGCTTCTTTCCTAAAAGAATGATTAAAATTTAGGGAAAATAAATTAGTAAAGCGTTCAAATTTGTTTCTTTGAATGAATACAAGGCAATCAAAGAAGGATCTCTTGAAACTCCAATCATGTAAAAATATTTCTTAAGAAAATTATATTCTGGTAATATAAAAAAAAAAGGAAAGTTATATTCTAAAAGCCTATCAATTTTATATCAAGACTGCCAGGAAAATCTTCTCTAGTATCTCAGGATTTTCTATAAACCGTTAAACATTTCTTCTCTTTTGAAGACGACGACGACGAAAAAAAAAAAAAAGAGAAAGAAAAGGCTAGAAAATTTCCGCTGATATGGGAAACCTCCATCTTATACCTACCAATGGTAGCATCTATTCATTACCTTTGATGCTAAGGCCTTTGTAATAAGGGTTAATATTATTAAGTATGAAATTATTTATTTTTTCAATATTGTATTTCTTTTTTTTTTTTAAATATTAAATTATTTGTTTTTTATATGCTTAAAATTAACATTTTAATTCTTTGTTAGAAAGAAGTTGTTTGAATTCAATTAATTATTAAAATTAAAATATTTGTATAATATATATATATATATATATATATATATATATATATATATATATATATATATATATATATATATATATATATATATATATAGCATCTTAACATATTAATAAAAATTAAATGATAAATTATTATGATAAATAATTTATTATTATCATTGATACAAAAATAATTAGTATATTTATCTATTTTATATAATTAAAATAGAATATATAAAATTAATAATTAAAAAAATAAATTGATTCACATTTGTTTTTGTTTCTCTTTTGAAGAAGTTTGGGAATCTTGATCTTTGTATTCATGCGAATGCTTTCATCTTTTCATGCGTCGCCAAAAAAACACATTTCCACCCAATAAAAAAAGCATTTGCTTGTTTCATCCAAAATATTCTTTTATTTTTCATTATATTTCAATAATCAAACAAATCATGAAATTCTAATAACATAAACAAATCATAGATTATTAGGGAAAAAAAAAGTATACATCTTATCGAGAAAACTTATGAACGAAACAAAAAAATATGCTTTTCAAAAAGTCTAAGATTGAGAGAAAATGATGAAGAAATTATTTGGATAAATTTGATCGTTCAAAGTGGCTATGGATTCCATCGCAATAGAGGGATGAATAGAATCCGTGACAAGGAGAGCAAAAGGGTTGGACAATGAGCGTTAGCGAAATATTATGACGCCCAAGTTCAGGCCCATTACTAATTCACAACTCAGCGGAACACTCGCGAATATCTGGGGCGACCGACATTTCATTTAAAAATCGCAACAGACCTAGACGAGCTCTAACTAAATACACTCCAAATCCGGGCCCCCCAATGTACCTACCTGACTCGACCAAAATGTCTTAAAAAATTTCCACAATTCGGGGTCCCATGTTTTGACGATCAAACGGTCCCTCACGCCTCAAACCAACTTAACATTATAAAAACACTTAAATAAAAGCCAGAACCCAAGAGATAAATCCCCACCTCACCTGAGTTTGTCAAAACTCTCAACCGGTGCCCACGCCGCAGCCTCCACGCAAAAGCAGCTTTCCTTCTCGTTCCTGAGACGATCGCCCACTCGACGGTCGGATAGCCAGAGTAATCTAGAGAAGAATTGCTTCTCTCTCACAAACCTCCATTTTTCTCCATTTACGCCGCTCTCTTGCCCCTTTTCACGTTTTGCTTCTTTTAATTTGGAGGAAGAAGCACTATTTCTTATTTGGCATTTCCTCATTTAATCGAATTCAAAATGACCATTTGTCCTATTACTTCAGTTTTGGCGTTCATTTATCTCGGTAGTCGAATTTCATCGTTTCTCTCATGTCACTTATGTACGTAGTGCGTGTTATATGTGACTTTTGTCGTAATCGTTTTCTTCTTGCGCGAAGCGATCTTGCTCGAAAAACGTGTAAATTTCGGTATCTCGAGAAATTCCGGCCAGTCGGCGTGCTATCTAGATTTGGCGGGCGATTCCAACGGTGAAATCCGTTCGTCATCAGAGATCTACAGAATAAATTTCGAATTTTTAACGAAATTACAATTTTGTAACGAAATTACGATTTTGCCATTTTCGAAGTGGAATTTCTCTAGTGCTTTACATTCTCCTCACTTAAAGGAATTTCGTCGAAATTCTGGACAATCACAATCAACTGCATGCATATCACGGCGTGCACTCACACCATGCATGCTTGATCCATTTAAATCTTAACTGACTAAACCACGTACCTTCATCCTAAAGCCCAGAGGATAGGTGGCGCGTCGTGTCGCCGTATTTCCGCGTTGACTCCTCCACTCCATAGTGTCATGGCACTCTCGCTGGCGCTCACGGTCTTTGCGATCATGGCTTTGATCACGGTATCAAAATACCTCTTGGTCCCTCTCGAGTCCCATCAGTGTCAATCTCTTTTTGTCCCCAATTTACTACATGGGCTGGATCTTGAGTATACTTCCGGAGCATGGAGACGTGAAACACCTCGTGGACACCTGTCATGCTAGGCGGTAAAGCTAATCGGTACGCAACAGTGTCTATCCTCTCGAGTATCTCGAAAGACCCAATAAATCTCGGCGATAACTTCCTGCGTTTATGGGAACACGACCACTCTGTAGGCATCACCTTCAAAAGAAAAGCATTGATCTCAATCTCGAACTCTGGGGTCGACCTTGGTACATCAACACTTAAGCTCTTACGCTGGCTTTGGTAGTGAAGGCGATGTCGTATCAAGCTCACATTCTGGAGGTGTCTCTCTAATCATATCGGATCGGTGATGGAGCTCTCCGCACCGGTCCAACGATAACGGTGATCTACGGCTCAAATCCTGATATGCCGTATGGTGTAGGTACCATTTATACTCGCACGATAACTATTGTTGTAGGCGGAGGAGTCCACTAAGGGCAATTGCTCCTCTACCCTTAAGACTCAGGACGTATGCCGCGACTTGTCCTCTAACTTTGTATAGTCCACCTGACACGGCCTACATTACTTACTTTGTGTGTAGCGACCTTCCAATGTCACGATCAGCGACAATCCAATGAGCGAATCAACCTAGTCTATATGTGAATGACATCCATATCTAGAGCCCTTCTTGGCTTTCAGCGACACCAATCTGATTTCAAAGGGTATCGAATCTCGAGTCACTCCCGGCTCACATCACTGTTCAAGTCCTGCGTGATAACCTGGCGGTGTGTTTTCATCTCGATTAACACTTAACTCTTCGACTCACACGCCGGGCCTCTTACATTTACGGAAATTCGGGATATCTCCTGGGTCTTACACCACAACTCCGGGATTCTCACGAGGGGGTCACGGCCCCATATTGCTTTGCCCAACACACTTTCATTATTCTTCATTTCTTGAATCGAACTATGAGTCTTCATTGGACGTAGTCCTAAAGACAGGCTTCAGCCCACACTCACGAGAGTGGTGAATGACCGTCTGATTACACCCACACCCGACTCGACGAGATATTCTGGAGTACGCGTGGCGCCAACGTCATCATCTTTGTGACACCCAATCCGAGTCCACCATGGCGAATGCGAGAGATCTCTCAACTCGCCAATCGACCTATTAACCCTACATCTTAGGGAAGAACATATATTCCTGGCTTCTCTAAAGGCCTTAACCTCTAAGCCTAAATCCAAGGTCGCGTTGGGTATGACAACCCAGCGAAGGTCAGTACGACAACCCGATGGGCATCAACTCATCCATGTCAAGCGACATCCAACAACCAATATGTCACCACCATCCTAAGGTCCACTCGCTTCCGTTGCGCAACTGCGTCACATCCCACAACCGACCCACACTACGGCCCCTACGGCCTATCTATATTCTTGGAAGTACTTATATAGCACAGGCGGCGAGTTTCCTCGGCCCCCATACTGGGGTGTGGAGGAATGAGCCCATATACTCTCTGTTCTATAGCTAGCTGGGGATTGTGCTGTCCCAAAATCCACAGGATCCTTGTCTGCGGGGCGTCGAGTCCTCGCATGCCCGATCATTGCAGTCACGAAACTGCGTGTGATGATCTTCTGCCTCTTCGAACTAGAAGAAGGTGATCCTCCCTCTTGCTACCAACACCCGCATCGGGTGCTTCGAGCATCTCGATCTCTCTCTCTATGGCCAGGGCCGTCCCAACCATGGAATCCCGTATCAAGTAGGCGAAATCTACGATCTGCCCAGAATGGATAACTTGACCCATTCTCAAATCTCTATGTGCCAGTGATCGAAACTCGTATCTCGAGAAAGTGACTTGACCTCTCCCGACTCATCAGCGCCTCGACCTTCTGCAGATTATTGACACTCGATCGCGACACCGCTTGTCACAAAATCTCACCTCGATGGCGAGCTTCGCGCCACTAAACTTAGCGTCTGGTGATGGTCTCTCAACAGCGTAAGCGATCCTCAGTGATACTCTGTTCCCACTCACGTGGGAGTAGATCGGATGTCATCCCGCGAAGACTACGATAAAGCCGATCTACATAGGGTTGGAATATCCTATGCATGAGATCCGCCAGATCTTTGCTGAGCGCGTTCGTCTCGATCAAAGGGCATCCGCAGTAAACTCAGTGCCATACTTGGCGTCGCGTTGTCTTAGGTATATACGTATCCTAACCCTCGGTGATGGTAACCCGGTCGAAGAAGGTCTATCTTGGAGTAGACTCGCGCTCCTCTCAACTGATCAAACAAACCGTCAATCCTCGGTAATGGGTACCGATTCTTGATCATAACATTGTTCAACTGTCTGTAGTCAATGCACAGTCGAAGGGTCTTGTCCTTCTTCTTTGCAAACAGAACCGAAGCGCCCCATGGTGAAGTGCTCGATCTGATGAACCCCTTGTCCAATAGCTCCTGTAACTGGACTCTAAGTTCCTATAACTCAACTGGTGCCATCCTATGCGGAGTCATAGAGATGGGTGAAGTACCAGGGTGCGACTACGATCACGAGTCTACGACCCTCTGTGGAAATTAGTCGGAGTGGCTCATGCGGAAAAACATCCACCCTCGCACACTACCGAGGTAGATCTAAGTGGGTCTCTCCTCGTCCTCTAGGGTAGGGCTCGCTAGCCAACCCGCTAAGCATCACGACACCTGGACTCGTATACTATATAGGGAAAAATATCATGCTTGTCCCCCTAAAATACCACACGAGTACATTCTGGCGTCAATAGGCAATAACCCTCCCTACGCTCTGTCGATCGCGATACGTAAGTTGTCAGCTTGATCCATCCTAGGATGACATCGAACTGACATATCCATGATCCTCCAAGTCCATTGTGAGTAGAGTCCTGAGATCTCGACTCGCAACCTCGACATATCATCCTTATTCTCTCCCTAATCCTAGGGAAGAACTCATATCTGAGGGCTCCTGCAAGGAGTGCTCCGGTCCTTTGCCCTTTCCACCATATTTGGCTTCACTCTTTTCGTGGAACACGGCTAGTCTAATCTGGTAGTGTCGGAGGTGTTCCACCAACCTCCCAACACGCCTCAATCTGTATGAACGGTAGTGCGCCGCGCCGGATCTCGCCACCGTGAATGTCGGAGGATGATGCGTACTAAACTTACAGGAGTTACTAGAACCTCACGACTACTGCTATGCTAGCACGTGCGATAGCGACCAGCACACTAACACCTCGGCCTCAACGAGCACATTGATCAAACCGCGGTGGTGTCGACCGGGTACCTCTTGGGCGCCCTCGTCCTCGTCCTCGTCCTCGACTAGCCATCTATACAGTTCAATGGCAGTTAAATACAATGCAGTATCTCGAAGGCCTAAACACAGCCCCGAGACACTAATCATACACAAAATCAGTGCACACACATTGTCCTTGCATTTCTAGTGTCTGAAGGCAATCAATTATACATTTAAAACATTTTTATCAACAAAAATTTCATTTTTGAAAATTTTATTTTTCGAAAATTTTGTCAAATTTTATTTGATTTTATTTTATTTGATTTTATTTGATTTTATTTGATTTTATTTTTTTCATTTTGAGAACACTCAAAATAAATTTATAAAATTTTATTTTCTCTCATTTTCTTCAGTTTTACACCTTGTAAAACCTTAGAAAATAATTTTCTTCACCTCTAAACCAAATAAATACATAAAAAAAAATTTTCTTTCAATTCTGGACCATGTTGTCCAAAAATTTCTCAAAACCTCCTGATCTAACACCAACCAAATAAAATTTATTAAAATCTTATTTCATTATCCAATAAATTTATTAAAATTTATCTCATTTCATTTTTTTCTCATTTCCAGTAGCCTCCTTGCTACTCCATACATGCAGTGGCTTGAACACTGCAATTCCTACACTCAATAGTTTTATGAGTTCACTTTAAAATTCATTTAAAATTTTATTTCATTGTCCTTAAACCAAATAAATTTTGTAAATTTTATTTCTTTTATTTCCTTTGTTCCAGTTTACACACTGTAAACTTCAAAATTTTCCACACTTCATCCTATGCTATCAACCAAGCATATCAATCATATAATCTCAATCACATAACACCTAACAATTCTGTTATGCACAATCAAGCATACCAGCACACTTCACAAAATCAATCACACAAAACACCAACGCATGCATGCGGTGTCTTAGTTTGTCTGTAATTTCTAGGTAATCTCATCACCGCTGACATCAAACCACTTCTAGTGGTGATGTTCTTACCCGACTATGGCCTAAGCCCAATCCCCTCAAGCGCAGGTATTCGTATCACGATACGTCTGCATTTGTGGCCTTTTTGTAGGGAGTCAGATTCTTTTCCGTCGACCGGAAACACTTCGTGAATGTCTAGTACGACATTTCTCCTGAATCGGGCATAGTCTCGCACATGCGGGAGGCACCTGCTAAATACAACACCCCGAATCAGTCCCAGCGTACGGGTGACCAAAAATGTTTAAAAAAATTTCCATAATTCGGTCCCATGTTTTGGGACCGATCAAACGGCCCCTCACGACCTCAAACCAACCGAAACATTATAAAACACTTAAATAAAGTGTAAAAAACCGTAGGATAAATCCCTACCTCACGGAGTTTGTCGCAACTCACTCAAATTGATCTTGTGGCGTAGGTCTCTCCGCGTCGACGACTTCCCTTATTAATCGTATTTGCGGCGTCGGTTCATTTGGATAATCTAGAGAGGAGGTCCGCCTTTCTCTCTAAAACCTCATTTTCTCTCCATTCTGCGACTACTCGCCTTTTCACGTTTTACTTCTTTTAATTTGGAGAAGAAAGCGCTGTCGCTATTTTGGCATTTTCCTCATTTAGTAAATTCAAAATGACCATTTGTCCCTTCTTTTCCCGGTTTGACATTATTATGCCGGCCGTGCATTTCGTCGTTTACCTCATGCCGCATGGCACATGAGTCCGTGTTATATGTGACTTTTGTCGCGCCGAAAATCGTTTCTGCACGAGAAACGCGATGCCTTGAAAAAGCGTGTAATTTCGACGTCACCGGTCGACGAAGTGCGACGTGCTAGCTAGATTTGAGGCGATTCCAGCGGTGAAATCCGTTTAGTCATCCGAGATCCGCAGAATAAATTTCGGATTTTAGCAAAAATTATAATTTTGTAATGGCAAGAAGTACGATTTTGGCTTTTTTGAGAAATTGGAATTTACCAGGGTCTTACATTATGTGTGGATCGACTATAAATATTTTAAAATATTTTGGGAATATTTTTAAATATAACTTTTCATTTAAAATATGTTTTTTCTATTTAGAAATTAAAGCCAGATTTTGACACATTTAGAATAAATTTTAAAAGATTCAAATATGTTATGTCAAAATAAAATAAAAAAAGTGCTTAAATTCTGAAAAGCAAATTGCTTGTTTCATCCAAAATATTCTTTTATTTTCCATTAGATTTCAATAATCAAACAAATCATAAAATTCTAATAACCTAAACAAATAAGAGTATTTGCAAAAAAGAAATTATACATCTTTTAAAAAAAAAAAAAAGAATTCCCTATTTTGGGAGTATGATTGGTAGCAGTCTTATTTTATAGCTGTCTTTTGGCTCTCTTTGTATTGCTCCTATGTGGTTGTGTTTTGCTTCTCTTATATTAGACACTTATTTTTAATCAATTTACTGATAAAGTTTAAATCATATTACCTATATAGATTGTTGAATATTAGTAGAAAGACATTCGCCCACCAATTTTCACTCCAAAAATATGATATTGATAGAATGTTATGAATATATAAATTATTCGTTAAAAAAACGTATTCAAACTACCAAAAAATTAGCATAAAGACTATTGGTTCATATCAACAACCAAAAAATGGATGATAATGAGTTTTTGCAACACTTTTGTGCATTAAAATTTATGAAAGTATTTTTAGACAGTTGTATAATTTCCCTAAACCAGTTTTTGAGAAGTTTTAGGTCATTTGTAGAATTTAAAAGTATCAAGGTAAACATATTTAAAAATTTTATTTTTCTTAAAGCTGATCATGTTAAACAAAATATTTAAAAAAATCAAATGTAATTCAAATCAAAAAAAATTTTATGTATCTGAAAATTACTCTATCTTTATATTGAATAGTTAAAATGAGAAAACGGGTTTGAAGTATCATATAAAAATAATTTTAATTTTATATTTTTTGACAGCCAAATATAATGATATAGTTTTTCATTTATATATGACAGCAATTTTCAATTATTTAATTGAGTTGTAACCGTTGTATCTTAGGTATAGCTTGGTGGAAAGGGCATGATAATGTATATAAAAAAAAATCCTTTGAAACTTTCCCAAATATTTTTGTAAAAATTATTTAAAATGTTGAGGAATCAAAATATATTTACTACTTTCAATTATTTAATTGAGTTGTAACCGTTGTATCTTAGGTATAGCTTGGTGGAAATTAAGGGCATGATAATGTATAAAAAAAAAATCCTTTGAAACTTTCCTAAAGATTTTTTAAAAAATTATTTAAAATGTTGAGGTGTAGGACCTGGAAAATTTAAAATTTTCTAAAAGTATAAAATTAAATAATAAATTATTGAAATGGCTCAGGGAAGCCTAGAAAATTTCTTAGAGCTGGATGCGAAAGCCGATTTGCGTCGTTGAGTTAGATCTCCTGAAATAAGTAACTTCAAAAGTTTATTGAATTCCTAGGTAGTGGGAATTCTTTATGAATTTGCGATTAGGTATCTACTAACCGTAGAAACGAGATTTTCTTAAAAATCTCGAGAGTTAAGAAATGACTTGAGTTAAGTTCATTTAAAATAAATTGTTTCGGGACAAAAATGAACTCGGACTGATCATGGATGCGTGGCGCAAAGTGGGTCCCACGTCCAACTTATGCTTAAATGGACAAAAAGGGAAAAGAGGAAAAAAAGAAAAAAAAGAAAATCAGATTTCTCCCATTCTTTTGGTAGTGGGCGTGAGTGAGAAGTGAGAGGAGAAAAATTTCTTCCTTCTTTCTACGATCTCACGGTCGGTGGTCGAGTCGTCGAGCCAAGATTTAAAGTTCATCTACTTTCGGCAGGGCTACAGCGTGGGTACCAACAACACAGTTTCACGAAGATTTGGGTTTGGAGAAGAAAATCTAGTGAAGTTCTACCTTCTCTCGATTCTAATGATCGGCGACTCGGTTTCAGGTCGGCCCAAGACTAAAGTGAATTACTCGTCAGGGCAACACGTGGACACGAAATCAAAATTTTCCGTCGAATTCAAGTAGAAACTCCGGGAAAGCCAGGTGGCGGGTCTTCGGGACTCCAAAAAGTTTCGTCTTCGCTTCAAGAGGTAGGGATTTTCTCCTACTCTGGTTATTCTTACTTAAGGGTCATTCAATGGCCGTGTGGTTCAACCCTAGCCGTGGGGCTGGTGTAAGGGGGGACATTTGGTTTTATTCCTACCCATTTTGGGGACTATTTAGGATCATATTTGGGGTGATTAAATGCTCAGTTCAAAGAGGTGTTTTTGGACTGATTTGTAGGCCATTTTTAGGCCGATTTCACGTTTGGTGTATGGACTAACTTTGGACTGTCTTATGGATTGTTTCTAGTCTGTTTTGTAGCCCGTAGTGGCTGTTTTTAGCTGGTTGTGGTTCGTTTTGAGGCAAGGTTTATGGCCCCATTGTAACATGTTTTATAGCCATGTATGGGCTGCTTAGTGTGCTGATTTTGTGGAATGTTCATGTATGTGTGCAATTATATTGACTTTGAATAAACGATTTATGGAAACTATAAGTGTGTGACATGATATAGAAATGCAACGGTGCATTCGCATTTGCATTATGCACGGGGACATTTTGAGGTTGTGGGAAGGTACCTTTGTTTGGGATGACTCTTCCCGCCTGTTTTGAGACTGACTATCTTTGCCTGTTTGGGGCGACATCTTGTCTAGTTTTTGGGGCTGATTTTCGATTAGATAAAATGGTTGGGGTAGTATCTTTCAAGGTGTAATTACATATGAGAACTTGATGTTAGGCTTTTGAATCACCCAAATCGGGCCTCTATAACTCAAGTTATAGTCCGTTTTCCGGGACCACTACTGTTTTGGCCGAACCTGTTGTTCAGGTTTTGGGACTGATTTTTGATTGGGAAAAATGAGGATTTGGGCTAGTATCCTTCAAGAAATTGTAGCTCTATATGAGAACTTGAAGTTAGGCTTTTGAATCACCCAAATCGGACCTCTATAACTCAAGTTATGTTCCCGGGATCATTGTGTTCGAGAAAGGTTATGTGTTTAATCATGGTTTTTTAGGAATTTGTGGTATGCCTTGAAAATGTGTTTGAGATGAGTTTTGTGCCACATTTATGGCCTATTTAGCGTTCCATATTGGGACGGGTTGATAGCCGGGTGAATGGGACACTTCCGGGATGAAAGTGGGTGAAAAATAGCACAAAGGGGAGCATTGGGGAACCTACAGCTATAGGCGTGCGGCGAACAGCTGTTGCCATGCTATAAGCATTAGGACATGACCGGTATTTTCACGTTTGTTTGCCTCCAACTTTGGATAATTATAAGCTTTCGTCCCATTTCAGGTTGTGTGTTCTTGGACTCTATGGAAAGATCTTGGAGTCTAGAATCTGACCACATGCTTTTCAATGGCAATACCAGCTCACATCCTTGTTGAAAAAAAATTGATTGTTACAACAAGTGTGCTAATTGTTGGTTGTGTGGATGTGAGGACTTGTGTGCTGAAGTGGCCATTACATGGCAGGTTATAAGCTATCTTAGGTGCATGATGGGTCATGAATTAGCCACAAAGTAAAGGTGTCATTATTTGCCTAGAGTAGTGACTTGATATGAAATGTTAACATGTTGTTTGTGTGTTAATTTTTGTTAATATATGCATCTAGATATATTAACATTGGTGATATGAATTGGCATGTCATTGCATGCACGAAGGCACCACTAGAATAGTAGGTGTGAGTGCATGACATGGGTCATCGGACCCGGTTGTGAAAGCGATAAAATTTTATTGGAAAGTTGTTCGAAGAATTGTGTTGGGAAATCGTCCAACAATTCACGTCGGAGAGGCCCATGAATTGTTTTTGGAGAGTTACCCAACAAATTCACTTTGGAGGATTGTTCAACGTATTTATATCGGAGGGTTACTCACAAATAAAACAAATATCTTTGTTTTGAAAACAGTTTTTCATACATGGCATATTGCATTTTGAGAGAAGTCGGTGAGGACTTGGTACAAGGATCATGAGGAGTAGCATCTCATTCATGTCATGTAGATTCCATTCTAGGATTAACATAATCGTGATTGGAATGTGTTTGTGGCACTGACCATTGCGTATTGCCTTTTAGGTGGGGAAGTAGCTCTTGTACGATTTCACTTTGCGGGCATTGCTCACTTTCGGTCATTAGGACCCCCTTTCGGTCACGGGAGATGCGGGGAGATGGGCGCTCACTAGGGGCCGATAATGAGAAGAAAGTCGGATTGTGACTTTGATTTATATTTTGTAAAACATGTATTATAACTCTTAATTTTGATATATGTTTTGTATAAGAGTGGTGTATATTTAAACTCTTATGGACTATGGTCTTATAGTCATGTGCTTATATGTTTTAGTATAGATAAATGGGCCTATGTGTAATTTTGCTAAACATGGATCTGGTGGTCGTTGTATAATATTGAGACGGAGTTGCCATGTGATTGCACGAGGTTGCATTTTGGGTAGAGCTCAAGATCTGAGGAGACTGTCTAGATTTTCGTTAAATCCTGGGTCTTGGGAAAATGGGACTCAATGGTATGGTGTCGGGTTGCAGAATATCCATGAATCTTCAGCAGTTGACCGGGTTATCAATGGACCGAGTTTGGGGCGTCACATGAGGAATCAAAATATATTTACTACTTTAATTCAAAAAATTTCAAGAATAATTTTTAAGTAAATAAGTTAATGAAGTTCACATGTTTTTATCTAAAAGTCAAATCAGACATTATTTCTATTTTATATTTTAAAGGTAAATATACACAAAAAAAAAAAAAAAAAAATTCAAACCAGTACTTAACATGGTAGACTTAAGAGGGAGAATTTTGAACAGATTTTGAGCTTATAAAACATATCTAAAACGTACATATCTACGCATCTATATCCATATTTTAATCTTTCATCAGAGAAAACCAAGCCCTTGTTGGAATAACATTTGAGAACAAAAAATCCTAGTGGGCCTGGTGGGTATATATATATGCTGTGATATCATACCTATACTGGATACTTTCTTCACGCAACCTCTTAAGAAAAACAATGATATCTTGAAAATTAATTCAAAATTAATAAACAATTCCTTTTGAACGTGAGATAGTGATAGTTTTGTTTTTGCACTTTCTAAAAGGTCTCATGCTAATAAGATAATGTCCACCACTTTTTTTTTGTGAATCTAAAATATGGGATGAGAAATCTTACAAATCTATTAAATGGATATATGATAATCTTTAAAACTAACTTTTATAACATCTTTAGAAAGTTTGACCATCAAACATTACAATTAATTTATGAATATACTTTTCTTAGCTAAACAATTTGTCGCTCTATTTACACCTATGGAAATATAACTATATTTATGAATGAATAAATTATAAGAAAGTTTTCAAATATCTTCAATTATTAAAATAATTGAACTATATACAAGTTTTTTTTATTATAACAGTCTATAATTACTTTGAAGTCTAATTCGATCTCTAAACCTAAAAAACCATTGTTTTTTGCATGTAAAGCGTACAATCCACTATAATTATTGAAGCATAGGCTAAATGTTTGCTTGCATTCGTTTCAATAGTTTCATTAGAATCTCCAATGATCCATCAACACTCTGAATTCTTGAAATGTCAAAATTGAGCCTGAATCTTTCAACTAATCCATTTTCACACTTTTATTAATTCAGAATCTTTCCTGTCTTAAACCAGTCAATTTGGGGTTGTAGAATACATTTCCACGACTCCTTTTTCAGCATTCATACCACATGTTGCCTAACTGTCCTTCTGAATCAAGTACTTCAAAGAGAAAAAAAAAAGTTTACTTGAAGTTAGCTAAATGCTTGTTTATGTATTTAAAAAACCATATGGAAAACGCAGGCCTTAATTAATTCTGTTCGCTTTGAATCTGATTCTTGACCAAACGGCCGGCCTTCTGAACTAATCTCAAAGTGAGAAAGAACCTCGGCTAACTGATATATATATAAGACAAGAAAAGAACGTGGAAAATGTATTATCAAAGAAAAGAAAAGACAGGTGGAAAACGTATTATCAATGTTCATCTATAGTTCTTTATAAAGAGTGATATAACTCTGAGTTCTAATACACCAAATTTCACGTCAGCTCGACTGATTACAGAAATAAACGTTAAATTTCTTTGCGATCTGGAGCTGCTCATCTCAGCGATGGCTGTAGGCACATGTGGGTGATCGAGATGCGTAAGTCTCAATGAAGAGCTTGAAGAAGATAATGAAGTCCCCGTCAACATCTTCAATGTGCCAAAGCCTAATGGCCAATAAGCCGGACTGCTATGTTCCTCAGAAGTAGCCTGGGGCCTTTTCATCGCTTACGGCCGGAGCTCCTATGAGATGGAGAGGTATAAACTCGCAGCAGCCAAAAGAGCTCAAAAGAATCTTCCAGAAATAAATTTGTTCAGAAAGCTTTGTTGATCAATGACCAGGCACGAGAACAAGGATTCAGGCCTGCTACCACAGGTTCTTGAGATGTAATGGCGAAACCCTGGCATGGATGATGGCTATTGACGCCTGTTTCTTACTCGACTTCCTTCAAGTCTACGCCGTCAAGTCGGGTCGGGCTATAACGAAATCTTCGTCCAAGATGATGACTCATCTGGTTGATTATGCAGGAACTAAATCAGCTCATAATGCCATTCTTAGAGATATGGTGATGATCGAGAATCAAATTCCATTGTATGTGTTGCGGAAGTTGTTGGAATTTCAGTTCAGCGCCTTAGATGAAGCTGATGATATGTTGCTTTTGATGTTAGTCGGGTTCGGAGAAGATCTTTGTCCATTTCCGATGACATACTTGTCGGACCAGATACGTCGAGCAAGCCTGCTGGACTTCTTGTATCATGTCATCGTGCCGCCGAGATTGAAGAGACATCTGGTAGTAGCAATAGAACCAGAACGAGTGATGAACCAAACGAGACAAAGAAAAGGTCTTCTCCAGAATCAGTGTATTCAACCTTCTTCGATGATCTGGGATATGCTCTCAGCATTGGCTCAAAGCCCCTATACGTCTTCTCAAGCTCCTTTATGTTTCCAGTCAGTAAAATTCACAATGAAATTGCCTTGGGCTCTCCAACTCCCAGGTTTTCTATCTTGCAGAAAAATCCGAAAATAAACTCAATTCAACTCAACTCCAACAGTAACATCACTAAATCTCCATTGATGGAAGAAATCTCCATTCCGTCAGTGTCGGAGCTCTGCAACTCCGGCCTTCGCTTCTTACCTACTAACGGCAGTATCTCATCCATCACTTTCGATCCTAAAACGGCCACTCTTTACCTCCCTACCGTGAGTCTAGACGTAAACACAGAAATCACTTTGAGAAATTTGGTCGCATATGAATCATCAAACGCATGGGCGGTGATTATTACTCGATACACTGAGCTAATGAATGGGATTATTGATACTGAGGAAGACGCCAAGATTCTGAGAGAAAGAGGTATTATTTTGAACCGATTGAAGAGTGATGAAGAGGTGGCCAACCTGTGGAACGGAATGAGCAAGTCAATAAGGTTGACAAAAGTGCCCTTCCTAGATAAGGTGATTGAAGATGTGAACAAGTATCACAGTGGTATATGGAAGGTTAAGGCCGGAAAGTTTATGAAGCGTTACGTGTTTGGTTCTTGGCAGTTGCTAATATTTCTGGCCACCATTTCCATCTTGTTGTTGATGATACTGCAATCATTTTGCTCTGTTTATAGCTGCCCTCGAACGTTTCAGATCCCCGAAGATCAGTGATGTTTTGGTTTTTTTCCTAACATTATTCATTATATATTCAGTTCGGGAAATTATTAACCCCATAATGTAAATTGTTTTTTTTTTCTCTCTCAAAAAGTTCAGAATTTGTGGCCACCTTTATGGATGTCATTGGATGAAGTAATTAATATACTCAAGTTCCACTTCTAGCAGCTGCGGACATGTTATAGGCTCGGGGGCAAATGCCCCCTCAAATTCTGGGAAATTTTTTTTTATATTCGGATTTAAATTCATATGTTTTAATTCAAAATAAAATCTAATTGTTATTAAACCATTTAAGTAATTTATGCTTTGATTTACCCAGTGAAATTAATCTAGGCTATGTTCGGTTTTTGCTAAGGAAAATATAAGGGAAATAAAATATTGGAAAGAAAATATTGGAGAAAATAAAAGAAAAATAAAAATAGGTTATCTGACATATTATTTTTACTTACTAATTCATACAAAATTTATTATTTTAATTCATTAATATAAAAATTAAATAATTTAAGAATTAGTAAGTTTTTAAATAATTTTATTTATATTTGATTTTCTTTAGGGCTATGTTTGGTTCTAGAAAACTTTGAGAAGAATTAAATTCCATAAGATATTTTTATTTGCTATCTCAAATAAATTTTATTTATTTAAACTCATCAATATAAGATTAAATAATTTTAAACTACTTAAGTGTGAAACCTGGAAAATCCATTCTTGATAAAAAAGGTAAAAGAGTAATTTGATCGAAAAATTAAATTTTCTAGATCTTGGATAATGGCTTGAACTGGCATTTGGAATCGTCTCAGTGAATCACAATTATCGCGTCGAATTTGTTGCGATTCGAGATAGTTGGAATTATCACGTTTCGAGGCTTAGGGTGTGGATGACCTGAGGCATGGTTTAGGGTGTAGCCTTTTAAACCAGGAAATTAAGATTGACTACTTACGAGTCAGCGCGGAATACAAATTGGATCTCGGGTTGCAGCGCCCTTGAAGAAAATCGGGCGGCGCCGGCTGTAACGGAGAACCTGCTTGAATACGATCTGCGTATCACGCAATAAAGCGGTCGATATAATCGACATGAGTAAAAGCGCGACCGCCAGACATAAACAATACTCATCACAATATACCATGAATCTAACTATATCCAATAGTTCTAAGAGAGTTCAAATATTTACTTATACAACCATATATTAAAATTAGTGAATTCTAATACATGTATGTAAGTCATCAAAGCCACAATGGCTTTCTTCACAGAACCTGACCTCTAGACTGGCTTGTCTCCTCATACACTCCTTGTACTGTAAAAGGGTCCCATGACAGGGTGGTAAAGGCTCGATGAGAATCGCCACTAAAGTGGGCTACTACGCTGTGCGTGCAATGTTCCAAAGTAAACACATTAGAAACAAATGCATGATCTGCCAGATGTCTACATGATAGCTGAGATCAGGAGTCCTCTGGGCTCTCTCACGCCGCCTAAACCTTGTAGCAGGAATTATTGTTTTTGTAGTGGACAACCCTCAGATGTATATATATATCAATTGGGCCGCTCTGACGATTGATATATTATTTGTTTGTGGACTACCCTCAGATGAATATCAGATTGGGCGCTCAGGCTGATTGATATTTAGGAGATTTGGACTACCCTCCAAATAGTGTGTTTAGACAACCCTCCAGAACCATTTCTCTAGACCTGGGCCATACTAACTCTATAGTCAGGATGTTAGGTCATATGGAATACATGTATCTTATTTCAACCTGATGCAATCTTTTGTAAATATGTGGCTTGCACATATTCACATAATATCAAATCACTGATCATGTCATGCTAATTTTCATTTCAAACATATAAATTAGCTCTTGGGCTAATAATAATCAAACCACGAGCAATTTAATTTAAATCACTCGGCCAAACACATATTTCACAAAAATATAATTTTAGAAACTATTTGTTCGGGAATAGTGAAACCTCGTTACTATTCACAGAAAAATCTGACTTTCAACGGTTCACTTAGTGAACCCCGCGTGCCAAGCCATTCGGCGTGCATCTCAAAGCAAACATTTAATGCACAAATTACACATTGCACCCAAACAGCCCATTCCCGCCTGCGGTATAATTTGTTTAAAAAATTTACATCGATTAGGTCCCAGGTTTGGGATGGAGTCGTTTATTTGCCTCGTGGTATAATTACACTCAAACTTGTCGACGGCTTGCTTAAATAAGAATAAAACTTCAGTAGGGAGAAACCTCACATAACAGGTTGAAACTCCATAAATCGGTACCTGTGGCTCCCTCTCGCGTGAAGCGATTCTCATGCTATCTCAGCCAGCCGGCGTGGTTGTACTATTTACAGAAAGTTCTCTGCCTAAAGAAACTCTCAAAAATGGCTATTGGATCTTCAAATGCATTCCCACGTTTTTGCCTTGGTTTATATGAAGGAAAAAAGCACTATTACAACTTTTGTCCTGCTTTAGTCCCCATAATGACCCATTCGTCCACTCTTTGCAAGGTGATGTGACGCTATCTGACTGTCATTTTCATCATTTCTACTCATTCAACCTTGGTACATGAAATGCGTGTTATATGACTTGCGTCACAACCAAAATCGTTTCTGACGCGGCAGCGATGTCTCGGCTTGATGTCGACTCAGAACTATCTCGAGTGGCGAATTTTCACGTGCTAGCTAGATTTTGCGAGACAATTCCAACGATTTTCAATCTGTTTAAATCATCGAGATCTAGAGAATTAATTCGGATTTTTAGCAGAAATTACAATTTTATGTCGAAGTACAATTTTGCCCGTATTCGAATTGGAGATTTAGGGCGCTACGTTCTCATATTAAAAGGAATTTAGATCACGTTCGGGACAATCATATCACTCTCATGCATATGCAACATGCATTTTACCATGCATATGGCTTCGTCATTTAATTATTAAACAACTAAACCACGTACACTTCATCCCTAAGCAAAGAAGAGATAGGTGGCACTTCGTGTCTCGCTCCCCGCGTTGACTCCTCCGCTCCGGTGCCGCCATAGCACTCTCTGCAGCCTCCACGGTCTTGCGTCACAAAACACGATCACGACTGTCCAAATGCACCTTTGGTAAATCGATTGTCGACACCGTCCCATCCGATCCTGCGCGGGCTGGATCACGGGTATACTTAGGAACATGGGCGTGAAACACCTCGTGAACACGACATCTTCGGGCGGTACTTGTGCCGATGCGCAGCGTGCCCTACCCTCTCGAGTATCTCGAAGAATTGTGAGCGCTCGGCGATAACTAACGCCGAACGACCACTCCCCTGCCCAGGCAGCCACCTTGAGAAGGCGTGATCCCGACCTCCCGAACTCAGGGTCGGCGTCGCTTTGTCGGCGCATAGCTGTACGCACGCAGCGAGCGTGAGAAAATGGCCCCATCTTTATCGGCTAGCCTGCGGAGGTGTCTACTGTCGGTCAGACGATGATGGAGCCCTCTCCCGCCTCGGTCGACATAACGGTGATACATGGCCTCCCCATCGATGCCTCATATGGTGCCGTCGTATACTTGCGATAACTATTGTTGTAAGCGAATTCCACTAGAGCGATAAATCCTTTACCCTTATGATCCGGGACACATGCTCATGACATGTCCTCTTTCACCGTATGTAATCCATACACGCGTAACCACCTGACCCTTGCTTGGTGTGTAGCGTTAACCTCTCGAGTCCGCAAATCACTTGACAATCAATGGGTATCCAGCAATCATGCCATGAATGACATCCATTCTGAGCCCTTGCCCGGCTCGACAACGCAATGCAATTTCCAAAGGGTATCCAAACCTCGAGTCACCCCGACTCTTGTCCTCAACTCGGTCTGCGTGATAACCATGTCTAGGTCTTTCGTCTTGAGTCTCGAACTCACATCACTTTCGACTCTAAGTGCAACGTGATAACTTTGGCCAGTATGTTTCATCTCGATTACATCACTCTTCGGCTTACACTTGAGCCTCTTACATTTCCACAGTTCAACTATGAGTCTTCATTGGAGCGTAGTCTAAAGACAACTCATTACACTCACCCGAGTGGTGAATGACCCTAAGATTGCACCCACGAGCACCGACGCGATGTTCTGGGTGCACGCGAACCTGTCAATGCCATCTGTGACACCCACTCCTGGGTCCTGTGAAGCGAATCTCGAGAGATCTCTCCTCATAATCCCGACTGTCGGTCAACTCACCCTACACCTAGGGAAGAACATCTATACTTGGCTTCTCTAAAGGCTATCGCCCTCTAAGCCCAGTCAATGTCGTGTAGTATGACAACCGACACAGGTCTCGATTGCGACAAACCCAGGTGGTTGTCCAACTCATCATGTCAAGCGACGTAACCCAGCCAATAGGTCACACCTGAGGTCCACTGCGCACGTTTGCAACTCGATGTCACGACTTAGGCCCGATCGGCCCCTCAGGCTGTCGTGTTCTTTGGAAGTGCTTGTATAACCTGCGGCGACGAGTTCCTCACAACCCTCCTTGGGGTGTGGAGATGGTGCTGCTCTCTCTTTGTCCCTACGATAGCTGTGTGCATTGTCCCAAAGTCTTGGAGATCTGTCTCATATGCCTAAGAGGTACAGCCGGCATAAATAACATATCTGCCACTGCTGACTAGCCCGATCACGGCCACAGTCTTGGCTTCGTAATGAAGCGAGGAAATCTTGCCTCTTCCCGAACTAGGAGAAAGGCAGTCCTCCTTTTTTCACCAACACCGTATCGAAGTGTTCAGTATCTCGATTTTCTCTCCCGTAATTGGTCGTCAAACCATAGATCCGTATCAGTGAAATCTGATCTCGCGATGGTTAACCGGCCATTATGGAATCTGAATGCCAGTGATCCCGAAACTTTCACGTATCTCGAATATTGACATTCGGTCTCTCCCGACTCATCCTTTGCCTCGGCCTTCTCTAGGTCGACCCGACCTCGCGATGCGCCAACACCACGTGTCCCGAATCTCACCTCGATGGCCAAACTTCGCGCTGAACTTAGCGTCTATTTGATGGTCTCTTAACGGTGTAAAACAATCCTCAGTGATACTCATGCTCCCGGCTACGATTGGGAGTAGATCGAATCTGTCATCCGCGGCTGCGACAAGCGCGGTCTATACTGATCTATATAAGGTTGGAACACCCTTGCATGAAAGTCCGTGAATGCCGCTAAGCGCGTTCGTCGATCAAAAAAGACATCACGTAAACTCAAAGTGCCGCATACTTGGCGTCCTAAGCCGTCGCCAGGATATGTATACGACGCGGGCGATGACAGCGGATCAGTTATATATTTGCCAAATGGGCTTCGCTCCTCTCAGTAGTGGAAATAAATCATCGATCCTCGGTAATGGTACCGATTCTGGATCATAACCACAATTCAGCGTATGCATGTGATACACGAGTCGAGTCTTGTCCTTCTTCTTCGCAAAACTGAGCCGGGCGTGTGGGTGAAGTGCCGATGTAAAGACCTTGTCCCGGTGGCTCCTATGGGTTGGACTCTGAGGTTCCTACAGCTCAGCGGTGCCATCCTATCTTGAGTCCTTAGAGATGGGTGAGAAATGCAGGTGTAGCTTCGATCTGAGTCTACGACCCTCGGAAGCGATTCGGGTGGCTAAATACGGAAAACATCCACATACTCTTACCTTTACTTCCGGGGTGAGTCCTAAGTCGAGGTCTCTCACTCGTCCTCTAGGAGTAAAGCTCGCCTTCAACCAGCTATGGCCACGACATCTGGACTCATTATCTTTATGCAGGGCAAAATATCGTGCTTGCCACGAAATACAACAGTCTGCAGATCCTGAGTGTAGGCGGTAACTCTCTGCGCTCCTGTTAGATAACGATCATGGTATCAGCCAGGTCCATCCTCGGGATGACCTCGAACTTCTGACATGTCCATAATCCTCAGGTCCATTGTGAGTAGAGTCCTCGAGATCTCAACTCGCAACCTCGACATATCATCCCTATTCTCGCCTAATCCCTGAGGGGAGAACTCACGTCTCACGAGAAACCATCTAAGGTCTAGAGGTCCTTGCCCCATTTCCACCATATATAGGCCTCTTTCTGCATTTAGAGGCATGAAAGCTAGTCTAATCCTGATAGTGTCGGAGGTAAATCTCATGGCCTCAACACCTTCTCGATTTGCACTAAACCAATGGTCTGTCACCATCCTGAGTCTCTACTCCCCACATTAGATGTCCCGGAGGATGATGCCTGGCATACGGGGTTCTTGGGATCTTCGCAAATACACTCATCTTAGGCTGTCTTTATAGCATTCATTTATAATGCCTCGACCTCGGCAAAGTCTGTTGATCGAACTTAGCGAGTTGTGCCTGACCCGTGCAGGTGGACGTTCTCGTCCTCGTCCTCACTGGCATTCTGCGATTAACGTAGCATTAAAGTCATTTAATTTTCACCCGGTCAGTAATGCAGATGCTGATTACTAATAGACTTGACAACCATGAACTGACCCGTTCATTTTCTAAGTGGCGCTAAATTCCAGCCACTCAATTTATTTATTTCAAGAAGGTTCTAGGCTCTCTTGTTCATTTCAGTATCCAACTCCCTAAGGTCATAGTTCATAACCTTAGCATTCACCCTTTTTCCTATACGCATTACACCATGCATATAATTTTTCTATAGCTAAGCGCGATAAATGATTTTGAATGGTAGTTCAGTCCAAATCTGATGTCTACAGAGGCATAAGCACCCAACCACTGAGACAATCATACATAACTTTCGGTGTATACGCAATCAATTTTGCATTTGCCTCTATTGTTTTCAACAAAATTTTATTTTCAAAATTTTATTTACGCAAATTTTATTTTAGAAAATTTTATCAAATTTTATTTTTATTTTATTTAATTTAAAATATATTTTTTTCAAAATTTTTTGTATTGAGCAGTGTTCATTTGGCGACTCGGGGAACAATGCGAGTCAAGCGGATCAAGCGAGTCGGAAGCCGGGCCCGGGTGCGATTACCAACTTGGCCTAAATGACCGGCCCGGCTACCCATCCTGTTGCGCGACGCGCCCGGGGCAGGCGCTAATGCACGTGTCATTGGCCTCGGAGCGCCATCATCGGTGGTGCCAGCCCGGCCGTGTCGCGGGAAGCGGTAGGTGTCGCGCGACGCCCTTCTTGGCCGTGTTGCGGCTCGCCGTGACTAATATCGCAAGGCTCTCCCACGGTGGCCCGGCCTTCTCGGGTCACGATACCTTCACGTAGCCGCGACCTTCAAACCTCAGTGAGCGAGCTTCCGCTGTCCTGATGCGGTGTATCGTGACCTGTATTCCAGCAAACCTGCGCGCCTATATTGCTATGTCACGATACAATTGGAGATTGTATCGTGACCCAGGTCTCCAGCCCAACTACACGCTTTTGTCACAATACACTAACGTGTATTGCGACACAATCTTCTCACCAACCCTTGCCTAGCCTCCCTCCTGGTCACAATACAATTGGGCAGTAGCCCAGCTGATTTACGCACCCGGTTTTTTTTCATTTTTCTTTACTTAACAAAATAAATTTATAAAAATTTATTTTACCCATTTCTTCAATTTTACCTTGTAAAATCCTAGAAAATTATTTTCTCCTCCTCTTAACAAAATAAATTTATAAATTTTATTTCTTTGCTTTAAAATTTCTTCTCATTTCCAGCCACCCAAATAAATTTAGTAAATTTTATTTTATTTAATTTTCTTCAGTTTTACCTTTGTAAAACCTTAAAATTAAATTTCTTCACCTCTAAACAAATAAATTTAGTAAATTCCATTTTCCTTTTCAGTTTTCAACGAAAAAATTTTCTCCACTCAATAAATGTATAAAAATTTATTTCCTTCCATTTTCTTGATTCTCATCGATAAATTTATTAAAATTATTTTCTTAATTTTCATTTCAGTTTGTACCTTGTACCACTCAAAATATTTTCTAACATATTTTCTACACATTCATGTGCTAATCATAAACACACATCACAATCTCAACACATAAAACATAAGCATTACACACCATCATACAATAATTCAACAAATCACACAAAACACATCAACACACGTGCACGTAGTGTCTAGTTTTTAATCAGTGATTTTCTAGGTGTCCATACCTAAACCGAACATCGAACCACACCTAGTGGTGATGCCCTCACTCAACTATGGCCTAAGCCCAAATCCTTAATCTATAGGTTTCCATATACCTATACTCCACATCAAACCACCTAGTGGTGATGGATATCAACCGAGCTCCTAGGTATTCGTATACCTAAACTGATATAATTGTGACACTGACCGAGAGTCCGTTAAGTACCGTCAACCAGCGGAATACAAAGTGGATGTCGGGTTGCAGAAGCGCCACTTTAGAAATCGGGCGGAGTCTCAGCACACATGCGAGAGCTCTGCCCAAATACGATACCCTGCGTATACGTACATCTGAGCAGGTCGATATAATCGACATGAGTAAAACGGCCATAGGCCCACATCACAATACTCATCTAATACCACTATGAATCAGTATATCCAATAGTTCTAAGAGTTCAAATATTTACTCTTATACAACCCATATATTAAAATTAGTGAATTCTAATACATGTATGAAGTCATCAAAGTCACAATCCGGCTTTCTTCTAGAACACGGCCTCTAGGACGGGCACCGTCTCTCGCACATTTCATACGCAAAGGGGTCGCGACGGGGTGTTCCCCAAGAAGCTCAGTAGGAGAATGCCACCCCAGAGTGGAACTCACCACCTAAGTGCGGTGCAATGTTCCAAAGCAAACACACATTCAAGCAAATGCATGATCTGCTTGAATCTGCACTTGACCCGACTGGATCAGAGTCCTCAGAGCTCTCTCACACTACTTTAAGCCTGTATGAGAATCATTGTTTTATTGGTAGACCCGACCCTCCGGAATGTATATATATATATATCGAATTGGGCGCTCAGACGATTGATATATTATTTGTTTGTGGACTACCCTCAGATGAATATCAATTGGGCAGCTCGAAGCGAATTGATATTTTAAATTTGAATTTACCCTCAGATAATTAATGTTTTTAGACAACCCTCCGAACCATTTTCTATATGGGCTAGAGCCCATGCACTAACTCCTATAGTCCTAGGATGTTCGGTGCATATGGAATACATGTATGCCATTTCAACACGGTAATCACATGTGAATATGTAAACACACTATTCATAATATCAAATCACACAATCATGTCATGTAATTTTCATTTCAAACATATAAAAATTAAGCTAGCAGGCTAATAATCAAACCACGAGCAATTTAATTTTAAATCACTCGGCCAAACATATTTTCACAAAAATATAATTTTTAGAACCTTTGTTTAAAATGATGAAACCCTGGTTACTATTCAGAAAATCCTGACTTCAACTGGTTCACTTAGTGAACACTTGATCACGGCCATTCCGGCCCAGTACTTACCAAGCAAACATTTAATGCACAAATTACACAAACTGCACCCAAACAACCCGTACCCATACACTGCTGCTCCAATTTTTGTTTAAAAATTTACATCAATTCGGTCCCAAGGTTTGGGACCGATCAGACGGCCCCTCACGGCCTCATTCTACTCAAACATCGACAAAACACTTAAAATAGGAATAAAACTCAAGTAGGGAGAAACCCCTACCTCTTGGAGTTTGAGGAAACTCCATAAATCTGGTACCCACGCGAAGCCCTCTCCGCGTGGCGATTCTCCTTCTTATCTCGAAGGCCTTGACGGTCGGTTGTCATATTTCTAGAGAAGTTTCTCTCTCTCTAAAACTCTCAAGAAAATGGCTCTTGGATCTTCAAAATACATTCACGTTTTTGCCTTGGTTTATGAAGGAGAAGAAAGCACTATTACAGCTTTTGTCCTTTAGTGACTTAAAAATCAAATCCATAATGACCGACCGTCCCTCTTTTACGGAATTATTATTCGGCTATCGGCGTCCATTTCATCATTTCTCTACTCATACCACTTATGGTACATGAGTGCGTGTTATATGTGACTTTCGTCACAACAAAATCGATTCGGCACCGAACGCGTTGCCTCAGCGTATCAACTCGTATCTCGAGTCGGCGAGATTTTACGTGCTAGCTAGATTTCTTGAGACGATTAGCAGTCTGTCTGTTTCGTCATCCGAGATCTAGAGAATTAATTCAGGATTTTTAACCGAAATTACAATTTTGTAATCGAAATTACGATTTTGCCCATATTCTAGAAATTGGAATTTCTCGGGTCTTACATAAGGGATGCCAAATGACACGCCAAGAGAGTGACACTTGGCAAAGCCATGTGGTTCACTTAAAAGGATGGCTCACAATGAGCCACATGGGAGCATGATGTCATAAAGGAAATAAAGAAATAAGGAATAAAAATGGAAAAATGAGGACCACACAAGTGGGTATGAGGAAATGGGAAGAAAATTGCTTCCTTTGACCCATAAGGTCAATGTGATCTCAAGAAGCTAGGAGAAAATCCTTAAGAAAGAAATGAGATGAGAAATGAGGAAGGATAAGAAAGCAAAAAGAGAAGGAAAGAAAACAAAATGAGAAAGAAAAAAGTGTTCGTAGGAGAAAAGAAAAACAAAAGAAAAGAAAAGGAAAGAAAAACAAAAGAGAGAAAAAGAATTCGAGAAGAGTTCATAGACATAGAGGTTTATTTTTTATTTTCTTTTCTTTGTTTCTTTCCTCGAATTCACAATCAGGGCCAAGTAAGTTTTCATCGGGGTTGAAGTGCAAAGTTGATCCACGCGCGGGAGCTCACAGCGTGGACCGTTTGTGGAGTTTAGGCAACTCCAGCGAGGGTAGGGATATTTTCCTACTTTGTTTTTATTCTTTGGCTAGAGCCCGTTTTTAATGGATGGGGATTTGTTGAGGCCTGAATGAGTCGTGTTATCGATCTCGAAATCTTTAGACAGTGGAAAAATCTCCATTGTGTGGTGCATGAACAATGTCTACCACACTAAGGGTTCCCTCACACAATTCACGTGATTGGTTGTGTAATGATTTTTGTGTTGTTGGGTGATTCAAAATGGTGCTTGGATTGTTATTGATGTAGGCTAATTTTGGTGTTATTGATTGTGAATTGAATAACATGAATTATGTGAATTAATTTTTGTTAATATAGACATGTAAGGTATATTAGCATGAATTCTTTGGAATTGGCATAATGCATTCATATGCACCGGGGCACCCTAGATGGTAGGTGTGAGTGCATGACATGTAAGAAATTAGAAAAATAAAAAGCGATTGTAGAAGGAATTTCAAAGGAAGATTTTCGAAGAATTGCCTTGGAGAGTGATCAAGCAGTTCATCTTGGAGCGGACCATGTTGTTCGGAAAATTATCAGTGATCGCCTCGGAGGGTAGTCGATATATTTACGAAACTCGGTAGTGTGTTTTCAGAACAAAAAGCTTTGTTTTGAAAACTATAATTTTCTTCGCATTTGACTTAGGCATGTGAGAATTCGGTGAGACTGAGACATGGGATTGGAGCATGTAGACATTCAAAGTAGGATCATATATTTGCTTGGAGTGTGATTGTTTGTCATGGCGTGTGCCCAGGTGGGAAGTATCCCATGTGGAAATTATCGTGCGGGCATTGCTCGCCATGTCCCGAGGATCATTATTTCCAGGTACGAGAGTGTCACGGGAGGGCGGCTCACTAGAGGCAGCGTTTTAGAAGAAAGCGGTTGTGGCTTTGAAGCCATTCATTACAATATAACATGTATTAAAAAACTTTAATTTTTTATATATGTTTGGTTAAAAGTAATGTAATACATCTTGAGTATTGTTATATAGTTGATGTATTAACGATGAGTATTGATGTATGACGTGGCGGTTTTCTTCGTATCATGTCTCATGATATGAGACACGAATGTCCATGAGTTGTAGAATTGATCTTGAGACACCCAGGATTAAAAGTCACATAAATTTTAAGTAATTTTATTTATATTTCATTTATTTTTTTAGTAGACAATCAAACACAAGAAAATTATTTTCCTTAGCATTTTTTTGGGAACCAAACACAACCTAATTTTTTATTATACAACTAAACATGAAAAAAATCATTTTCCTTAGAATTTTTTCTTTCCTTAGTATTTTCAAAAACCCAGACACAATCTATTGTTTGCCCCCTCGAAACTTATTTCTAGGTCCGCCACTACATCAAATGATACAAGCCTTGTATAAGAATCTACGTCACACTAGAACGCGCTTATGGACAATCCTTTACTCCGACAACGTCTAGAGTTCCTCGAACAATGTGATATCTCACACCTAGTAAATCCTTAACCCGTCCCCCTCTTACTAAGACTAATAAATGTTCTTGTGAGTTATAGCCAATGCTAGGTATATAAGCAGTGATTTCAAATCCAAAGGTTAATCGTACTCTGGCAACTTTACGTAAGGCAAAGTTTGGTTTTTTCGGGGTGATAATGGAAAAGTTAACACATAAGTCACCCTTACTTCCACTCTATAGAGACTATACATGAGATTTTCATATATTAAATCTCGTTCAATTCTTTTGAAAGTCATTGGATCCTTTTAACCCGGCTTGAGAATCTCCTCCTCTTACTCTGTCTGAAGAGTAACTAGGACAATTTAGTCACGTTTCATGTTTCCAATTGAACACTTTCCATTTTTTATTATTCTAGATCAAATCGAGGAAGATTATTCTTTTGCAAGAATAGATCGCGGATCAGAAGTCTTTGCAACGTAATGCGTGATAGTAGTTGAACAAAATCGACGGTGGCTTGCATCCACATTTGCGGCGTCTTCTTGAGTTCTTAGTTATGCACCTCCTTCACCACATCGCTGGCTACTCCGTCCACGCCCTTTATCGAAGATATCAAGCAGTGTTCCCAAAGACCCTGAGCCCTCGTTTCAAATCGATGAATGGGATGCGTTAGGTTTTCAATGAATAATGAAGGAACAAATGTGAAGGTCAACAATGGAATCGTATTACAGCGAGTAAGACGAAAAGTTGTCTAGCGAATCGAAAGGGATCGAAGATATTTTTAGTCTCTTATTCTGACCAAAGGAAGGAAGCTTTGATTTTCTTCTTAAAAGGGAGTTTTAGAGCTTTTGAATCAAAAAGGCTTCTCTTCTCTTCTACCTTTCTGGTTATATTGTAACTTTAATGGGGTTTCAATTTCTGTGTGGGGAGTGGGAGCCATAACAAACTCTAAGATTTAGAGGGTTTATTGCTCTTGTTTTATTTTATTTTCCAGATAATTAGGTGGTGGGCATATCTTCCATTTTGGAAGAACGAGAAAAGGAAAGCTTCGGCCATTGATCCTAACCTCCTCACTTGGATAGTGGGAGTAAAGTGGAGTGCAAGACTCGGGTTGGGGAGTGGAAAGAATTGTGCATGGATATGGTACTCATGTTTCATCTATACTAAGTTCTTATCCTGTTTTTAGCCTAATTAGAATTGGCTTTGGGATATTATTGTTATAGGTTATTCTTGTTGCCAGGTTCTTTCGTGCTTTGTTCATTGGTAGGGAACTGAATTTGGTTTGATTTCGTTTTTAGGACTATTTATTGTTGGTCACTAATTCAAATTTTTAAATATTTCAAAAATGGTATTTGAGTCTTTAAAATGTTATAGAGAAAGTGGGACCCTCTCTCTGCGTCCCATACGGTTTTTAATCGTCATTAGCCTCTTTGTGTGAAAGTGCGATCTACTCGATCTCCTTCACTGAGATTTGATGCGCAGGATGGGTATAAGTATGACTTGTGATAGCCATCTTGTCCCTCACGGCTAGATAACATATCTCTTTTTCTTTTTTAAAGAGAAGCTTGCCCTCATGTTCGGTACTCAGCTTTCTTTTGATTTTAGGCTTTGCTTCTCTCCTCTAGGTTTCTCCTCTCCACATTATGGACTTAGCGTCTAACTTAGGGTTATGGCATAGTTTCGAACCCAGTGTCACTTCATTTCTGCGAATACTTGATGAGTGAGGGCTTCATCCATTGATGAAAGTTTGACACATTGTGAGAGCTTTTCTAAGGTCTTCCTCATTGGTAAAGTCCTAGGAGAGTCGGTGCCTATTAAGTCCATCTCTTCTAAGATGAAGGCATAGTGGAAGACCTCGAGTGAGTCTAGCTTTATGGATTTGGGAAATGATTTTTTCTTGATTAAGTTCTACCTTATTTGCTCACAGGTTTGGGAGGATAGACCGTACTTCATTCAAAAACAAGTCATTGTCCTGCAAAGGTGGAGAAGAGTTTGATCCCTTCAATGAGTCTCTTAAAGCTGCCACTCTTTGGGCACAGGTTATTGGTCTTCCTATTAAGCTTTGAGGAGCCAACACTGTTATGAAAATCATGGGTCAAGTTGGGGGGTACTTAGAGTAGATAAGAGGAATGAAGAAATTGGAAAAGGTCTTTTCTTAAGGGTTTGTCTTGAAGTGGACCTATGCCAACCCCTTAAATCCGAGTTTAAGTATATTAGAAGGGGTGAGGTTAAGTTAGCTAGAATTGACTATGAAGGAGTCCTAGAAATCTACTTTGGTTGTGGTCTTGTTGACCATAAGGTTGATGTCTGTCCTAAAATGGAGAAAAAGATTGGCATCAAAATAGAGAAAAAGAACTCATAATTAAGTGGTGCTACGGGTGAACTTGAAAATACCGATGGGGATGAGCAATCTAAAAGGGATTTACATGCTTGGATTGAAGTCCAACCAAAGAGGAGGACCAGGACTTTGGGTTCAAAGTCTAGTTTTAACCCTAGAAAGGGGAACTCTAATTTGGGTCAAAATTCAGGCCAAGGGGCCCCTTTAAAGAATGATAAAGATGACAAATCTAATGCTTTAAAGGTGACCACCAATGAGATTGTGGGAAACAACAACCTTGAAAAAATCCCTAAAGTTGTTCTCGAGGTTGACAAAATACAGGTTCAAGAGGAACAACCACAAGATTATGTGGTAAAAGAGACTGCTAATGAGAATGAGGACGGGGAGAATGTAGCTAACATGGAAATTGATGGAGGTGGGCCTATCTTGGGAAAAAAAGAGGAAGAGTTGAGGGCTCTTCCTCCTCTAAGAAGGGGAAGGAACGAACCAAGAGACAAGGGAGCAAGAGGATGGAAGAAGAAGGACAGGAGGCCTGTGACCCTACTGAGCCTACCCCATGAAGGTTGTTGCTTGGAATGTAAGAGGGGTTGGGCGCCCTTTTTTTGTATCTCAAATCAAGAAGCTTTTGAAAAATGTAGCTCCTGATATTTTTTTTTTATGTGAAACTAAAGTTAATGCTAATAGAAGTATGAATATTTTTCCTAAACTTCAGTTCAATTGCTATGAATTTATTGATCCTATAAGACTTTCTGGTGGCTTATGGCTTTGTTAGAATTCTAATGTAATCAACTTAGACATTATTTTGAAAATGATAGGCTGATTCATTGCATGGGTTATGTCCCTGATCACAACATTAAATGTTTTTTTACATTCTTGTATGGTTATCCTCAACATCATAAACAAAAAAAGATTTGGGATACCTTGCTTCATATTAAAGACTCTATTAGTGGACCATGGGCTATTATTGGAAATTTTAATGAAATCTTATATCCCCATGAGAAAATAGGGCGAAATCAAGGAAACACATCTAGAATGCAAGATTTTGTAGATTTTATTAATAACTGTCAACTTCTAGATTTGGAATCTTTTGGATTACCCTATACTTGGTTTAACAAGAGAAAAGATTCAGCCTCCATTTTCAAAAAGCTAGATGGGTTCTTGCAAATGAACAATGGAGTTCTTTTATAAAGGATTCAAGTTAGAAAATCTCGATTATTAAGGTCTAATCATAGACGATTGTCTTGCACCTTAAGAAAATAATTTGGGAGAGTAAAGCTAGACCTTTTAGATGTGAAGAGTTTTGGTTCCATATTCCAGGTTTTAGTGATATTATTGTTAAAGAAGCTTGGAGTTTTCATTTTGTTGGCTCTAATGCCTTCCAGTTAGTAAAAAAAATTCAATGCTTCAGACAATTTGTTAAAGCCTGGAATAAACAAACAGTTAGTAACTTAGAAATAAATATAAAACAAGTTGGAAAAAAGATTGAATTGGTACAAGGATCCTTAATGGTAGATCCTCATAATGTTACTCTTCAAAAAAAGAATCTTGATTTGTCCCAAAAGCTTGATCAAGTGTTGAAGTTAGAAGAAATAAAATGGGTTTAAAAATCAAGACATAATTAGACCCAATTAGGAGATAGAAATAATCGATATTTTCAAACAATTACCGTCGACTAGAAGGAGGAAGAAGTAGGATTTGTAAAATTAGAGACTCGAATGGATTATGGTTTGACAAACAAAATGAGATTTTGAAGGTGTGTCTCGTGACTTCTCTAAAGGTTCAAATCAGAAATACCAAAGATGATCCCATAGTGGTTTGATTCCTTCAACCCCTGCATCTCTGAGGAGGAAAACATGGATTTAAGCAAAGAATTAAGAGAGGAATAAATTCTAGCAGCTTTGTCACAAATGAGTAGCCTCAAAGCCCTTGGTCCCGTTGGACTCCAAGCTAGCTTCTATCAAAAGTATTGGAAGATTGTTGGAAAATTTGTTTGTAAAATGGTTAGACCTTTCTTCCACAATGGGCATTTATTAAAAGAGATAAATAGGACCTTTATCACATTGATTCCTAAGTTAGAGAGCTCGGAAGCCTCACATCACTATAGACCTATAAATCTATGCAATGCAATGTTTCTTATAAAATAATAGCCAAAATTGTTGCTAATAGAGTAAAACCTCTTATAAAAAATTTTCTCTCTCCACTTCAAGGGGCTTTTGCACCAGGTAGACTCATTAATGATAATATTAATTTATGTGAAATTATGCACTCTTTTAAAAGAAAAAGGCAAGGCCAGGTTACATGTGATTAAACTTAATATGGAAAAGGCTTACAGTAGACTTAGATATGAGACTTCGTAAAGCTATTCTTACAAGATTAGGTTTCCTGCATCCCGATGGATTGGTTGGGTTATGGAATGCATTTTCAGTGTCGTTGTAACACCCCTAAATATACCCTAGTCGTTTTCAACATGTTTAGGGTATTTTACAGGTATAATTTGAAATTTTCGTAATTTAAATGCAAAACGTGAAATATGAGAAACCCGAAAATAAGCAAGGCTAAATTTATAGTTTGTCAAATTGGGACACAAAAGTAATAAGATAAAAAGATGTGAGGCTATTATATAAATAACATAACTTGTGGAGCAAAGATAAAAGAGTTTAAGGACCAAAGTGCAATAAAATGAAACTTAAGTCAAATTAATGCATTTTTGGTGGCCAAACAAGGCTTTGTAAATTAAGACCAAATAAGACCAATTTTTGATTACTCTCATTTGGGGATTTTGGAGAGCAAACGTGAAGAGGAGAAGAGAAAAAGGAAGAAGAGAAGAAAGGTATGGAAACCATGTTTTTGTATGGATTCATGACTTTGAGTATGGAAGTGTTTGTATGGATATTAGTGGTTCCATTTCTAGGGTTTAGTTAGGAATCCATCCTAACCCTAGACTTGTTGAAAGTTAGGTTGGTAATACCCTATTTTGTACAAGATGAGTTAGGAATCCTCCCTTGGGTATGGATTCTTGGTGTAAGATGTATGGATACCGGTTTGGGTGTTAGGAAGTTAACCTAACTTACAAGTATTTGAAGTAGGGTTTGGAAAAAACCCTAATTGATCTCTATGATTGGTATTGATTGAGTTATAACACATTTGAGAGTTGTTTTTGGTGATGTTTATGGATTATTTTGGGGGTTTTGAGTTGGATTTTTGAAAAAAATGGACTAACTCATCAAAAATCTAGGCAAGCTATCGGGGTCCTACGCTGCGGAGTAGAGACCCACACGGCGACGAATGCCCACGCCAAGGTGTGGCCGAGAAGAGAAAATGGCCAGCCTCAGGTTCGCCACAGTGAAGCTACTGTTCACAGCATGAAAAATGTTGTGTTTTGTTTTGTTCTGCTATTCTGTTATTCCAAAGACTTGTCCATTGGACTAGTGAAGATCATATAAGTGTATGAAAGGGTTCATTCATGTTTGTAATGTAAATGAAAAATTATACCGTACCTTGCCGCCTCGGCGGAGCCAGTTTTTTGATGGCAAACTTGACGGGCCGCTTGTGAATGTGTAAAATTAATTGGGAAACGCAAACTCGTGTGCGCAAGTTCACGCGTCGGGTTGATGTAGTGTAGTGGTTAGTCGTCAAGTGTCGTTCCCTCGAAGAGAAGTGTGTTGACTACTGATTTGATGACTTCGACAATATTTGGATATAATCCTAGAGTGAATTATGACTAAATTATTATAATTAACCAAAAACTTAGAATTGCGTGTGTTGAATTATATCGATAATGAAAAACCTAGGGCTTCATTCTCTCCTACCACTCTTGACGGGTGTCAATTCAATTAAGGACTTATTGAAGTATTTATATGAATTATGTTGACGGGTTGATCTTTCCTACAAGATATTCTCTATCGAGATATATTTGCCTATCTTGCCAATGGAGTGTATTGCATCTTTGCCTCAACCCCTCGACTCCGAAACGCCTAAATGTGCAAACCCCTAGTGCACCACACTGCGATGCGGAATATCTACATTCTTCGACTATCCAGTATTTGCTTTAACCGTATCACTGAAATTATCTTCTCTACGATCTCAAACTCGACTTTAAGCGAGGTCCGCGGTTGGCCAGACAATAACATGTAATTAAACCCAGAATTAAAGCAAACATATGAACTCATATTAATAATCAAATAAGCCAAAACTTAAAATCAATCCATCAAACTCTGGTTAGGGTTGACAAAACCCTAGAGAAAAGAATTAGTTCATCATAATATTCATTACAGATTGAAGAATTCGAATCATGAAGTAGGTTGAAGGAAGAACTGCAAAAAACTCCGTCTTCGCGATCTTTCCCGAATCCGTCGAATCGGTTTCTCTCCCTTATCTCCTCTTCTCAACAATCGAAAAAAATCCCCCACTTTTGTGATTACTCTCCCTTTATACCTCGAGACGCGGGCCCATCAATGGCCCGGAAAACTAGGGTTTTTTTCGAATTACCTTAATGGAAAGGGAGACTCGCTTCAGCGTGCGAAGGTGGCTTTGCAGCGGGGAACCCGAGGCCTTTGTTTTCAGGCTTTCTAGTTCATTGATGTGAAGGAGTCCTTCCGCATTGGCGAACACATAATCCTTAATGATCTTTGCCTTTTCGTCCATTTCTATACCTTTATTTTTATGTCTTTTAGCTACCCTTTTGATTCCAACATCGCCATATTCTATAAAATAATATAATATGAGGGTTTGGCATAATATTAATGAAAAAGACTGTGAATCATGCATTTTAGTTATAAAGAACACCGAGAATTTAACTAAAAAGCACGCATGATTCATCCTAATCACAAACTAAATGCCTCAATGATAATATCCTAATTTCCTAAACACATATAATTGTAGGAATACCTAAGACCAGATATTGAATGACAAGACACTTACATTACGTGGCGAGGCACGTTTTTGATCGGTCTTGGCACTCCCCACTAGTCTTCTGACATACGTTACGTGGGCGAGCACGTTCTAATCGTCTTCGGCACTCCTACTAAAGATGTCGTTATGTGGGCGGGCCACGTTCGATCGGTGCTTGGCACTCACGCTAGTGCCCTGCCGGTACATGGCGGTGCGTTTTACGATCGGTGCTCTAGCACTCTTGCTTTGTGCTACGACACCTCAATACTATATTGGCACGCCGGGTACTTATTGTGTTGTGTCTTACTCATTTCTTATTCTTGGTCTAGGTAGTCAAGGTTATAGTAAGAACTGAATGGCGAATAAGAGTAAAGAAATGTACATTGTTGATACGTAGTACCTCACGGTACTTACATCTGAAGCATAAGCTCTATAGTACCTATGGGTACATCAGCTATAAGCATAAAGGCTACCTTCGACTCTGTGGGAGATCTGAATAAGTATAAATCTGCTATAAGTACAAGTATATGTACAAGTTTGTTATATGAATTCATGATGAATCCTGATATCGGTTACTATTATATGCTTATTGTAAATGCGTATCAATGCATGTGTATACATATAAGTTATATGTTTCCAGCTAGCGTAAAACAGCCTGAGGTTTAATCCTTGTAGGTACGGAGGAGGGCGTCCATGATCTTCCCACATACTTTTGAGCCAACACACTTATAGGGTCCTATCACGTGTAGGTTCACCCGATTATGTAAGTAAGTATAGTTTTGTATATGTAAAATGGGACTCGGGCGTATGTATTGACACTGTAAACACCATTACGGTGGTGGTTTTATTTTGTATCATTTTTATATGATATTTTGATTTAGTTATAAGACTTGGGCCCACCAATGTTTGAAAAAGAAAGTAAAGAGTCCCAGTACAGTCTCGCATCCCCTTCGTCCTCCGAAGCGAGGGAATCGGGGCACGTGATCGTACTTCTATATTGATTGTGACAGCCCCAAGGAAAAATCTAGCCCAGAGGTATTAGGCCAAAGGTGATCGGGTTATCGCCTTACATTTTTATTCTATGTGTTGAGTTTCTAGGTAGGGAGTTGGTGAAATAGGCCGAGAACCCTAAAAATCACATAGGAATTCCTACTCATCGTAGTGGACCAAAGATTATGTTTCTGTGTTCTGAGGATAGTTGTATCAATTGTCTTAAAGCTTCTCGAAAATGCATCTGATAACATTAATAGAATCTACAAAAGTTTTATGCTTTATCTAGTCAACTTGTGAATTTTCATAAGTCTACAATTCAAATTTCTAACAATATTCAAGGAACTACAAAAAGGAGGTTGTTGAGACCAAAAGATATATACAAATTTATGACACTTTATTACCAAAGGACTGTCTAATCCCCGACAACGGCGCCATAAAACTTGTTGAGACCAAAAGATATATACAAATTTATGACACTATTACCAAAGGACTATTGTCTAATCCCCGGCAACGGCGCCATAAAACTTGTTGAGACTGACCAAGAATCTCCTAGAGTAAATCATTTTCAATTTTGGTTTTGGCCTGATATCCTGCTGAGTGCAGTGCGACAAGTATAAAATGGATTTAAGTCGGATAACTCGATCCTCTGAGATCTCGAATTCTAGATCAACTACCACGACTACTCGAGCTCCATACTATTTGGACTATAACATGACATTGTGTTCGGCTTAGAAGGTTGTAAAATATACAAGTATATAAAAAAATGGTAATCAAATAAAGCTGGAATCTAAAGAATAAAGAATAATGAATAGTTAAGAAAATAAATGAAGCTGAGATAGTCATCTTTTAGAGTACACATTAAGATCCTTGCTATTGTGAAGTATCAATTCACATGGTTATAGCAAATAAATTTGCTTGTGTATTTCAGGTTTAAAATACATCCGGCGTTTAGCGATGCAGTGGATCTCACACTCCACGATTCATTATCTAATTTCCTGATTCTTTGAAGGCAGAGAATTAGATGACTACTTTAATAGGGATTTCCTTAATCACAGGTATTTTTCTTTAATACTTCATACTTATTTATGGACTATAAACCTTAAGCTCCCAAGTTATCATTCGAGCAAGGATATACAACTAAGTTATTCTTCCTCAAAAATTAAATAAGATCACCCTCTCACTTGATTATATCTCGGCTAACAGGGATTGACTTCACTATTCGGGTGAGAGTGAACTCTACCTTTGTTTAAATTGATAACTCATTCAACTCATTCTTGATTTCAAGTGAAGAAGGGATTTATCAAAGTAAACTTACAAAGCTCGATAGATCTCCCAATAAGCGGGTGTAATATACCTTGAGAAAATGTTCATAACTCGGAATGTCTTCTCTATGTCTCAGAGGACCTCCTTGGCTCCAGGCAATGAAACAAATCTTAATCGGGTATAGCGTATTCGGATCAAAAACATTAAACCCATAGCAGTAAATTCATAAACTGAAATTCTATTTGCACAGAAACAACTAAGGAAAGATAATTTCGACTAGCATTCACTTAATGGAAGGCTTTGGGTTCCTCAATTCTTGAATTACACACTACGGCATTCCTCGATCCATAGAACAAGCTATGAGTGAAGCGGAAGGGTCGAGATTCCAGAATTTGTCGAACTTCAAACATTCAGGTAGTAATTTGAAAGAGAATGGAATTCTGCGTTAAACCGGCTTCAAGCGATAACATCCGAGATCAGTAAAACAAAAATAAGAAGATGAAAATAAACTAATCTATACTTGTGAGAAACGAGAAAAGAAATAAAGAAAAGAAAAGAAAATAAAATAAAATGAAGCCTTGGTGCCCGGATCTTCGTTACCTTATGCTGCTTACCTTCTACTCTGGGTATTTGCTTATTTATAGGGTTACGAGTTGGGCTTTAATTTGATGCATTTCTTTTTGGACTTCATTTATTTGGCCCGGTGAAACGTCGCATCGCGACGTCGAGCTCTTTGTCGCGACCTCTGCTCTTGTCGCGAGTTCTTGTTGGGGATTTATCGTAAGTCATGACATTCCTTTGTTTTCCGAGGCATCTTATGTCGCGACAAGGGATCAATGTCGCGGCATCCATAATATCTGCGCTTTGAGCGGGTGTTTTTCTTATGTCGCGACATCAATCCTTTGTCGCGACATCACTTTATGCCTCTGCAGGTTTTCAACTGTTAGTTCCTGATGTCGCGACATCAATCCCTTGTCGCGACCTCAGCTCATGTCTTTGCAGCTTTCAACTGTTCGTTCTTGATGTCGCGACATCAATCCCTTGTCGCGACCTCAGTTCACGTTTCTGCAGCTTTCAACTGATGTCTTCTTATGTCGCGACATCAATCCTTTGTCGCGACATCACCTTATGCCTCTGCAGGTTTCAACTGTTAGTTCCTGATGTCGCGACATCAATCCCTTGTCGCGACCTCATCTTATGACTGTGCAGCTTTCAACTGTTCGTTCTTGATGTCGTGACATCGAAATCCTGTCGCGCGACCTCGACTTATGGTAATGCGGCTTTCTTTGACCGTTCTTGATGTCGCGACATCGTCCACTGTCAGCGACATGGCAAGATACCTTCAAGCGATCCGTCTTATGTCGCGGCATCGATCTCATATCGCGACATAGACCGTCTCTAGAGGCTTATTTGGTTGCTTTTTAATATAGCGACATCAGTCCTATGTCGCGACAACAGCTTAAGTCACAACAGTTTCATCTTTTCAAACCTGTCATAGCTTCAAGGCGCTTCTCTTGTCGCGACCTCCATCCCTTGTCGCGACATCAACCTTTGTCGCGACATCACGATGTTATCGCGACATCATTCCTTAAGTCACGGTTAGTTCTCGATTTTGCAACTTGTGATCCACACATCGCGACACATCAAATTTTCTTCAATTTTCACGATGTCATGACATCATAAGCTGATAAAGCCCTGGCTTGCAACATTAGTTAACGGTTGCTTTCATTCTGCCACGCCATTTTACGCATTTTTGCCTCCACCAATTCTTTGCATTTTTCTCTTGCTTTTTCTTCTTTCTTTCCTGCTCACGCATTAATATGAATTGGTGAGTTTCTTGTATTCACATATTAATTATTCCTTTTGGATGAAAATCAACGAGAAAAATAGTTAAAATTAGATGACTTTTAAGCTCATCAAACACCACCCCAAACTTAAAAGTTTTGCTTGTCCTCAGCGAGAAAGAAAATTGTTTGTCGCCGAACCAAAAGGACATTTTTACGTGCGCTGCGTGCTTGATCAATTTGATTGAAATACAAAGGAATGCATTGTTTTAAGCCCATCTAGCTTCAAGTCGGTTCAAAGTTAGTTTAATCCTTATAGTATACAAAAAGCCCAAACTGTTGAAATTGTTTTACAAAAAGCATAATCATTAGATCTGTTGAATAATAAATTATTTTCCCTTCTCATCTTCATAATGAGTCACTTAACTCCCTAAAGTCCTTCACGCTTATGATTTTCCTCCATATTTTCCAAATTCCATAGGTTTGTTGCTCATATCGGGATCTCCACTAATGTAGGTAATTCCGTACCCTTCAGATCAATCAGTCTCGGGCTTATATCAGAAGCTCAATGGCAGGGATGGAAGGAATTTTTAGGGTTAAGATTAATTCGAACCTTTTCTCTCCTCTCTTTCACTTCGCCCTTTCTTTCAGAAGTTTCTTTAATAAACTCCCCTAAACTTCATGCTCAGACATCTCTTCGATCGTCAATTCAGAACCCGTATGCCCCTATTTCTCACTTGTAATTCAACCTGGGAAATTTCCTCTTGTTTGTCACCATTCAAAGGATAGTGCAATGTTTTTTACCTTTTAGCTTCTAACACTCACGTAACTTCAAGTTAGTAGCTCTATACCGCATGGCATTAGGGCATTAGGTGTTGAAACACCCCAAGAACTTATTGTTCAAGAGAGTTAAAGCCACAAGATAAACTTATCCTTTATAAGCTTTCTTTTCTATTATTTTGTCCTCTTTGCTCTTTTTTTTCTTTTCATTCCCTTTTTCTATATTTTCTCCTTGAGTTCCTCAAAACATATACTCCCAAACTTCATTTCTTCCTCCTCACCCCTGCATCATAGTTCTTAATGGTGGATTGATTTTTTTTTTGATGGGTTGGGGTTTCCATTGGCTTATTTTTGAAAAATCAGCCTTGTTTGGCTCAATTTCTTGAACTGCGTATATGCATCAACATATTAATAAGGATGGCTAGAATGGCTCAAACTATCCAAGAATGGCCTGCATCATTTCTTGTCAGCTGTATCACCTAGGATTTCACCTCAATCAATAATCTAACAAATTCTAGAATTTGATTGAATAGTCGACTAACCATAAGGATTTCTCGACTACTTTGTTGATGAGTAGTTAAATTAATTGATATTCAACGTGTTCCTTGACTTCATCACTCGTATCTTCACAAACTCATAAAAATATGTTGCCCTTCTATTGTATTACCTTCCTCTATTCCTCGACTTATCGCTTAGACTTTAAGTCACTTGCACCTCAGGTTTCAATTAAACTCAATGATTCATTCGCCCTTATTCCCGCATTTTGTCTCGTATTTCAAATTATTCCTAATCTAATCAAGTCATTCTAATTCAAATTTTTATTAACATCTCATAGCTTATTCGAACTAATTCCTACTTTATTTTCTCCCAACTATGCAAAATCCACAAAGCAACACAAAATTTAACATTGGAAACAAAGTAACACAAGAATTCAATTTCAAATTTTTATCATTTTACTTCCGATTCAATTGCAAATGTTGGATACAACAAGCACGGGCTGGAGGATATGAAGGTCGGGATGGGAAGAAGTCTATCTTTTCTTTTTGGAAGAGGTAGCAAAGATATTAGGGGATCCAGGTCTACAAGATTCATGGGAATATTTAATGAGTGGAATTTAATTTCCTTCTTCCTTTCTCTTAGTTTCTCAGTTTCAATTTGCTCTTCAATGAAGATCTCATTGAGATCAACCTTCTTGTTTAGCCTATCCCTTGTATCTCTCTCCCAAGCCATTCATCGTTTTCCATTTCGGGCCATTACTTCAAAATTTGAAAGATTGCTGTTAATCAAATCCAAATTTTCTACGCTCATTCCTTCGCCCCTCAGAGGATTCAAATTTCCTTTGCTTCTGTTCTAATAATCGTTTTTATTCTCAAAATCTTTGTAGAGACTTGTATAAAAAATTTGAACTCGATCTATTCTCTCCTGAATTTCCATTTCCCCGCTCTACCTTTTTCTTCATGATGGTTGTGAGAGCCGAGAATCACTTTACCTCAAACCGGGACAGCAGTAAAAAGATTCATGACTCAAATTTGAGTTTCCCCAGAAGATTGCATCTCTTTCCTTCCAGTTTCTTTCGAAGTCCTCTTGTCAATAAGAACTCTTCTATCCGTTTCTCTACTTTTAAGTTCTTCTCTTCCCATTGCCGATCTCTCTTCTTTAACTCTTTTTCAAATTCCTTCCTAATTCTTGTTGCAATTTCCACTCTTTTTCCCTTTTATTCCATCTTCTTCTGATGGCATTGGAGGACTTCCATTATTGAATTCACAAATTCTCTTTGTGCTCCCTTAGACTTTTCTCCCCGCTCTCTCGAATGTTCTGTGTGGCTGTGGGGAGAACTAGCTAAGGGGGATGGAGAAATCTAAGGGCTTCTTTCATCCCCACTTCCATTATGTTCCAGTAAATGTGAAAGTATTATTTTCAGAGGATTTTCGGGTTCTTTCTACTTGTCTCAGAACTGAGCTTCTTCTCTGTCTCAGTAATCAACACTCTCCCTTTTTCTTTTTTGGTTTCTGTCCCTTACTCACTCCCTCGCAGGAGCGGTGATGTCACAGGACTCTTCTTCTTCTTCCCATACCCTTCGACCCTGTACCCTTTAAACATAAAAACAGCTTATTGTTGCTGGGCGAGGGCTCACCCTCTTATTTCCTTCAATATGTTCTCATTATAGAATTTTCAATTACTATTCCCAGATTGAAATTTGTACCTCTGAATAGCATACAAAGATAATGAGCTCTACTCCTCTCACCTGTGCACACATGTACTGGTCGGGATCTAGTGCTGCAGGCCAAGAAATAGAATCACCTTAGCCTCCCGTGAGGCTTCCCCCGCTCGTGGTTTTTGGTTCTCCTTCCCCCTGTCCCGCTTGTGCTTTTCCTCCAAGTGGAGCTTTGGCAATCTTCTTAAAATTGGTTTTCCAAGAGCTTTGAACTCTAGGACTCCATGCTTGTGCCCCGCCATTCCATAGGCTTCAAGTATCGGTCTTGGCTCCATCCGGGTACCCACACCCCTCCGACGAACACATGGTTGTCTGCCTCCCCGCCTACCGTATTTGAATAAAATTTTCTTCACCACGGCTGTAGCCTCGACTTTTGATGTGCTAAAAGCCCCCAACCTCAGCTCAATCATCTCCTCAAGTGTAATAAGTGGTTTCGAATCTTCTTTCTCGCTACGAACTCTTAGAGTCAAATGCTTCTTCCCAGCTTGGAATAAGCTTCCTCCGACACACAAAAATCTTCTACTTCTTCTCTTGCTTTTCCCTTTCCCCTTTGTCCATTCTTTCTTCTTGAACCGCTGCTTCGGTGCTCTCTCTTACTGTATCTCTTCCATCTGCTCTTCCTCGTCTGATTTCTTCTTCCGGGGCTGCATATTCCTCCATGATCTCCGTGTTAGGACGCATTTGAGGTTTCAGCCATTTGAAACGGAAGGGAGTTTTCTCAAGATTTTGAGAGCTTAGGTGTTTTCGTGGAATTGAGGATCGGTTGTGAAGGAGGATGAACTAAGCCGGAAGTCTGAGCTGAGTGGGCGCTAGTTTTCCAACAGCTTGCAATTCAATCAAGTTTTTAAAATAATTTATTATTTTCATTAAATTCCGCTTGTCGCGACATCAATTTCGCCTCACTTCTTTATTTAAAAACATTAATTTTAGGGGCATTTAAGAGGGTGAGTAGTCGGGCATTGAGGTTCTTATGTCGCGACATACTAAGTTTGTCGCGACATAAATAGGTTTTTTTTTTTGATATTGCGTTGTCCCATGTCATGACTTTTTATTTTCAAGTTTTTGTTTCTGTCGCGACCTCCGCCTCTTAGTTTATCACCTCAAAACTCCTGAATTCCTTTATTAATCCTCTACCCTTGCATATTTATTCAGCATCTCCAAGGTAAATTCAATGCTGTAATTCACTCATATTTCACAAGTTAGGTTTAGGAGCAGTTACCCCCTTTGCTCATGCGTCGCGGACATTCTCCGCAAGCTGGGCCGGAGGTGTCCCGAGTTGCTTTTCCCACTCATGTCTTTCTCACTTGCGCACGCGATACCGCATGATTCAAGAAAATTTAATTAAACTACAATTAATTTCTCAAAATTAAATTTGTTCTTTATAAGAACTAATCAAAACGAAATTACAAAGAAAATTCAAAATCTAAAAGCAGTAAACTAAATTTTCTTATAGGTTGCCCCATCACCGGCCGCTTTGAGTCCTTAGTTGATCATTGCTGTTCTTCTTCTTCTGTAGATAACCCGCTCTGAGCCTTCCATTCCTTCCTCCCCTGGGCTAAAGGTGCTTCCGGGTCATTCATTGACTTTGAATTCTTCCGCATCAAATTTTGAAGTCACGCCCAAATGTGTTGCTTGACACCACCGTGTATGGCCCACTCCATTTGGATTTCAACTTTCCGAAACAATTTCAGTCTAGACTAAACAAAGAACCTCGTTCCCCCGCTCTGAACTCTTCTTTCCCCTCAGATCCTTCGATCATGCCATTTCGTCTGTCCCTTGTAGATTCTAGCATTATCATGTTTTTATTTCTCAATTCTTCCAGCTTCCTCATAAATGGCAATCTCTCTCCCTTGCGCTTTAAAATCGGTTCAACTTTCGATGGCCCACATTGCCTTGTATTCCAATTCCAGAGGTAGATGGCATTGCCTCTGCCAAACAATTCTCACAGAGTAATATCCCCATCGGGAGTTTGTATGCGGCCCAAGAAGCCCAAAGTGCATCATCAAGTTTGGAAGACCAATCCTTCCCCGCTGAGCTCTCACAGCCTTTTCAAAGTATTCTTTAATCTCCTCATAGCCTCGCTTGTCCATCGGTCTGGGATGATAAGCTAAACTCATTACATGTCGATCCCATACCGCTTCATGAGTTTTCGCAAATATTTTGTTTGCAAATGGCTTCCCTATCACTAATGATAGTTCGGTGTTCCAAATCTACTCAAAATATTTTTTCGCAGTTAGCTCACAACCTGGTATTAAGATCATTCCTCGATTGCCATCACAGCTCCACCCATTTGGAACATAATCAACTCGCTAGCGTGATGCACTGTGTTCCCCAAATGATGGTGGAATGGTCCCATAAAATCTATTCCCCCACATTAAAGATTTGTACCACAATTATACCCTTAAAAAGTATCATTTCTCGGCCTGCTGATATTTCCAATCGCATCTATCACACAATTTAACCTACCAAAGACAATCTCCTCAAGATATAGCCAATAAAATCCGTGATTGGAGTATCTTATGAGGGCTCTAAGCTCTTTCTCCCGAAAATGCCCCCATATGGTGATGCACGGCATCATTCGTAATTTTCCTTTGTTCATTTTCCGCACACAATCCTTCTTATCATGTCGCACTTCCTTTTAAATAATAGTGGATCATCCCAAATATAATAATTTCGTCGTCGCTCAGTTTCCTCCTTCCTGGTCAAGTGGTCGGGACCAAGGAACTACTCCACAAGCCAAATAGTTCACAATATCAAGATACCATGGAAGCTGGAAGGAACTTTAAACAAATGTTCATCCTGAAAGTTCTCCGTTAATATTACTTTCTTCTTCAAATATCGCTTTCTTTCTACTCTCGACAAGTGATCGCCTATCACATTGTCACACCCCTTTATCCTCGACCTCCAAGTCAAATCTGCAGAATAGCGAGCACCCACCTTATCAATCTTGGTTTAGCTTCCTTCTTGACATCGTACTTGATTGCCGTAATACGATCAAGAGATAGGAATTTACAACATGGGATCCTCCAAAATGTGATTTACTCGAATTTTTCAAAGCAAATACTATGGCTAGCATCTCCTTTCAAACAGCCAGTAATTTTCAGGTTTACTGAAGGTTCTACTAGCATAGTATATGGTCCTCGAATATTTTCTCCTCCCTTTCTTTGCCCTAGACGCCTCCCATTGCAAATCAATCGGTATCAAACATTATTTCTAAATCCCTGATCCCATTCTGTGTGCAAACAATATAGGTGCTTGAACCCCACTGATCTTGATTTCTTCAAAGCAGCTTTGCAGAGTCATCAAATTAAACTCAGATCCTTCCTCCGCAACTGCATAGCGGTCCGCTATTTTTGGAGAAGTCTTGATGAATCTCCTATAAAATCCAGCATGCCCCCAAGAAGCTTCTCTACCCTTTTCTTTTTACCGTGGTAGGTGGTGCAAGAGTTTTGATACGGATACCTGATCGTCTACTTCAAATTGAAGAGGTGCAAATTTTATGCCCTAACAATACCGCTACCATAAAAATGGCATTTTTCCAATTCACTGCTAGCCGTTTGTCTTGGCATCTGAAGCACTGGCTTCCAAATTCTTCAAACACCACTAAAACCACCGGATCCGCGACTGAAGTCATCCATAAAACTCCATAATATCTTCAAACCAAGTCTCAGAACATTGACATCATACACCTCTGAAATACAGAGATTACACACCCAAATGGCATCCTTCTCTAAATGCAAAGGCACCATAAAGTGGGCTGTGAATGTGGTCTTCGTCTTCTGGGTGCAATAGCAACCGATTGTAAGATTCCCCGAATACCCATCCAGAAGCAAAACAGTGGTGTCCTAATTAATCATTCCAACATCCGATCAATAAAGGGCAAAGGGAAATGATCTGCTCGTGGCCGTGTTCGCCTTCCCGTAATCAATGCGCACTTCCATCCCTTCGCTTTCATCGTTTCTCGTTTGAATCAATTCATTTTTCCTTATCACATGGATCACAAGAAACCCACCCTTCTGGAACCACATGGATCGGGCTCACCCAAGGACTGCTCAAATCGCATAGATAAAACCATTCGAAGCGAATTTGAGTACCTCCTTCCCGACTACTTCCTTCATCACTCGGATTCAGCCTCCTTGATGTTCTACGATGGCTTGAAGTTTCTTCCAAGAGAATTTTGTGCATGCAAATTGATGGACTGATAATTCAACTCTTCAACGGACCAAGCTATAGACTCTTATGCTTCTTTACATTTTCAAGAACCTCTCTGCTCCTCAAAGATCACCAGTTCAGTAGATAATCACCGGTTTTCTTTGTGATTCTAAGTAAGCATACTAAATGACTTGGCAACTCTTTCAACACTAGCCCCTTCACTGTTTCGATAAATTTCCCTTTTCATTATTTTCCCTTTGTCATTTCTCGCTTTGCTTCGTGCTCAACACGCTTCTATGTAATGAAACCGTTGTGGCTGGACAATCGTAGTAGTCATCTCAAATATACCGAATTTATCTCTTTTCATTGATAAAATTTGAGCATTACAATCATTGTGAACATCAGGGTTGCAGGTATAGACATCACTCAACTACATTGCAACTTCTCCTGTCTACGCCATATTCCGTGATGCTTGATTAAGTTGAAAGGCAAAGAGCCTTCCTCTCCAACCCCTAAGAACTCCTTGTGATGTGGGACGTTATACCCAGCGTGGCTGGGAATGGTCTCCCTAATAGCAAGTGGTACTTGTGAATCTTCTCTTCCATGTCCGTAATGATTTAAGTCTACTGGAAAACAAATTTCCCAATGCTGGATCAAAGACATCTTCCAAGACCTTCCTGTGTTTGGCCATCGATCCTGTCGCATTGAAGAGTAATAGTGGTCAAACTCCCCTGTAAACTTAATTGCTGGCAATGCGTAAAGAGGCATCAAGTTTATACTAGCTCCCGAGAGTCACGTAGAGCTCCCTGAATTCAACTCCTCCAATGATGCAAGGAATCAGAAACCCCCGGATCCTTCCATCTTTTCCGGCAATCTTTCTTATCATGATCAAAGCACAGCGAGATCTCAATCCTCTTCTGAAACATCTTTCTCAGCTTTGCAAGATGTTCCTGCAATTTTGCACAAAGTATCCCAGCCCACTACCCTGAAGCAGACATCAGATCTCTGGCTTCCCAAAAACAGTAGTTTCTCAAAAAACCTCAAACTTCCTATTCTCATTTCCAGTTCCTCAGCGGGAAATGGGACTATAAAAGCTCCAGAGCCTCTCGGGATGCCCTTCCTGTCCACTCCTCTTCTCCGTGCCAAAGCTTCCTTCCTTCAGCTCTCTCTTCTCACGTCACACATTTTCTCTTGTCCTTTCAACTCCTTCCACTCCTGCTCATGACAGCCAAGTGCCTCTTTGATCTTCCTTGTGCTCACTGGGAACAGAGGCCTTCTCTGCTTGCAGCAGCCAGGCCGCCCGCCTGCTCAGTCCCTCCCAGTTCTCAGTGGAGTGGCCAGTAGCCCCTGGGTGCCTGAATCAAAGGTTGCCCACCTCCCGCAGTGGTCTTTTTGAATTATGAGCTAAACAAGCTTGTTATCCCCATGAGTCTGGTGAAGAGCCCTCATTCTTCTCAAAAGAACGTCCCTCCTCCCCAATCTCCCATGATGTTCTATTTCTAAAACACTCTCACTGCTGCCCTGAATCCCAGAGTCTGATGAACCCTGCTTGAGATCTCAACCCATGCCTGCCTGCAGCCCCCTCCACCATGGCGAAATCCCGCGGAGCCCCCAAGGTCGGCATAATGCCGGTGTGCAGACGGGGCTCACAGGGCCCCAGGCTTCTGCCCACCCAGAGCTCATCCTCTCAAGACTACAACATCTTCTCAAATTCTCTCTCGACATCCTCTCAATCCTCCTGGCTTCGCCAGCGTGTGCTCCTTCTTCAAGTCACCCACCCCGTGTACATCAGATCCAACTTTGGCTCCGCATCGCCACCTCGCTCACCTGCTGATCCTCCTTCGCAGTTTCCTCTGAAAATCCCAAGAAGCCAAGCAGCTTGGCTTGGCTGCCTCAACCCAAAGCTCTTGTTCCTCGCACACTTTTCACTAACAAGCCCACAACAGATAGCTACCACGATCCCTTGAGGCACACCGCGCAGTGGTGGCCAAAAACCCATCAGCCTCCCGGGGTCTGTCCTGGCACTGAGACTCCCTCGCCATCCGTTTCTCACCCTTTCCTGGGCTATGACATAAAGATTCCTCCCAGTCAAACACAATGATTCTCCCTCCTTCTTTCTCCCATGAAAGTAGGGCTCGGGGAAAGAATCACCCGGCAAGCCTTCTACAATCCCTCCGTGCAACACTGTAACTATGGAAGATTCCATACTGATGGTCAGCCGTGGTCCCCTGTAGAATGGGCTGATGCGCTGACACTCGGTCCCATCCACCCAACTCACCCAGATCACATCCGGAGTAATCCCTCCCTGAGTGCCTGTTGTTCCTCGACACAAACTGATGTACCACTGGACCACACTCAACAGCCTGCTTTTGAGCCCTGAAACAGCCGAAGTGATCACCCAGCCCATCATTTCAGTGACTGTCTCCTGAGAACAGCCCCACAAGTCCTCCATTCGAGCATCAGCTGATCGAGTTCTTAGTCAGTTTTATGGTATCAATCCTGTCTCCTGAAATTCTCATCCCCGCCATGGCTGGTTTTCCCGTTTCTCATTCTCTCTCCTCGCTTTCAGTGACACCCTCAATTCCCTAAAATTACTTGAATCCAGATTCAAGAGCTCTGCTTCCATGTGATTAAAATTTCTTGAACCTTTGAAAATCAAAAACATGTTCTCTTGCATTAATAAAGATTAGAACTGTCATCAAATATTTTCAATATGGTTTCATAAAGGGTTACACAGAATTTAACCACCGGCTTGAAAAAAGCTATTTTTGTTCTTTTTCTCTCAAAATGTCCAAATTTTAGTACTTCCTTCTTTCGTCGAATATTGATTTAATAAATTTTCTGGATCACGTGAATCCGCGCCATAAAACTGGTTGTATAATTCAAAAGATATATATACAAAATTTCTATATACTATTACCAAAGGACTATCGTCTAACCTCGCTAAATCGCTTCATAAAGTGTTGGAGACCAAAAGATATATACAAATTCTGCGACACTATTACCAAAGGACTATTGTCTAATCCCCACAATCCACGCCATAAAACTTTGCTGAGACTCCACCTCAAGAATCTCCTGAGAGTAAATCATTTCAATTTGGTTTCGTCCGACATCCCGCGAAGCGCACAGGCTCACGCAATAAACGGATTTAAGTCCAGATATCGATCCTACAGAGATCTTAAGAATTCTAGATCAACCACCCCGACTACTCAAGCTCCATACTATTCGACTATAACATGACATTTGTTCCCAGCTCTTAAGAGTCAGAAATATACAAGTATATAAAAAAATATGAACAATCAAATAAACTGAATTCCAAAGAATAAAGAATAATGAATACTAAGAAAATAAATGGAAATCGAATAGTCATCTTTTGTGAGTACACATTAAGATCATCGCTATTGTGAAGTATCAATTCCTCGTGAAGTTAACATCGATAAATTTGTTGTATTTCGTGCTTTAAATTGGCCTGCCATGCTTAGCAAGTACAAATTGATCTCTCCACACCTTACAACATTATCTAATTTCCCGTGGGATTCTTTCTCAAGACGTAGAATTAGATGACTACTTTTAAATAGGGGGATTTCCTTAACTGGGTATTTTTCTTTTGCAATACTTCATACCCATTTTATGGACTGTAAACCCAGTTCTGCTATTTGGCCAAGCAAGGATATATAACTTCGTTATTTCCTTCAAAATTAGAATAGATCACCCTCTTGATTAGATTCAAATTTAACACTCTGATTGGCTTCACTATTCGACCGAGGTGAACTCCCTCTCGCTTGTTTAAATTGATAACTCATTCAACTCATTCTTGATTTCAAGTGAGAAGAGGATTTATCAAAGTAACCATAAAGCTCAATAGATTGTCCTCAATAGCAAAAGTTAATGATAATGCCTTTCAAGAAAATGTTCATAACTCAAGAATGTCTTCCTGTGTCACCGTAGGACCCTCCTTGAAATCGAGCAATGAAACAAATCTAAACGGTATAAAAACCGATATTCGATCAAAAACATTAACTGAGAATCGTGGCAAATTCATAACCGAAATTCACAAGCCGGGAAACAAATTCACAGAGCATAATTTATGACTATAGCATTCACTTAATGGAAGCTTCGTTCAATTACCGAATACACACTACAAAGATTCCACTGATCATAAGAACAATCGGTGAAGCTGAAACCGGAAAATTCGACCCGTAAATTGTCTCGAACTTCAAACATTCCGTAGTAATCGAAAAGAATGGAATTTCAGATTCATTTTTCAAACAAACGATAACATCCAGATCCAAAATAAACAAAATAAAGAAAGATGAAAATAAACTAATCTATAAACAATGAAACAAATAAAAGAAAAATAAGTATGAAAAGAAAAGAAAATAAAATAAAAATGAAGCCTTCGCTACCCGTGATCTTTCTGCTCTCGCCGCCCACCGCTACCTTCTACTCCTTCGGGGTAGCCGCTATTATTTATGTATTCGTCAGCCCTAATTTCGATGCATTTCTCGACTTCATTTAGCCGCCCAAGATCGACATCGCCGCGACATCGAAAGCTCTTGTCGCAACCTCGCTTCGCCGCAGTTCTTGCTGGGCGTCGGATTTATCAATAAGCCGCGACATTCCCTTTGTTTTCGAAGGCATCTTATGTCGCGACAGAATCGGGCACGTCGCGACATCGCCCATGTCTCCGCTTTGAACTCGGTAAGCGCTTATGCCGCGCGCACATCAACTCTTCGTCGCCGGCTAATACTTTATGCCTCGCGTGTTTTCAACTCCGTTAGTTCCTCGATGTCGCAACATCAATCCTCGCCGCTACCTTCGCCATGTCTTTGCAATTTTCAACCTCCGCTCGCCTCGATGTCATGATATCAATCCCTCGTCGCAACCCCGCCTACGCTTCGGGCAGCCTTTCAACCGATAATCTGTTTTGGCGTCGCGACATCAATCCTTGTCGCGACATCACTTTATGCCTCTCGTTGTGTTTCAATCGTTAGTTCCCCACGCACCGCACACTAACCCCTACGTCGCATCCTGCACGGCGACTCGTGCATTTTCAACTATTCGCTCGATGTCGCTGACATCAATCCTCGCCGCGACATCAACTTGCTGAACTCAGAACCTTCAACTGATCACGTCTTATGTCGCGACATCAATCTCTTGTCGCGACATAGACTTAGGGTCTCGGAGGCGAACCGGTTGTTTTTAATATAAATACATCGAAATTCTATGTCGCGACAATGTCACTTAAGTCATAAATAGCTTATCTTTTCAAATAATACAAGTTATAGCTTCAAGTTTCTCTTGTCGCGAATTCTCCATCCTCTTGTCGCTAATATCAACCTTGTCGCGACATCACGATGTTGTCGCGACATCATTCCTTAAGTCTCCGTTAGTTCTTTGGCTTGCCTAACTTGTGGATCCCCCTGGGCTGCGACCATCAAATTTTCTTTCAATTTTCCCGATGTCGCGACATCATAACCCCATCCAAGCCCAAAACTCGGCAACATTAGTTAACCGCTTGCTTTATTCCCGCCTCGCCATTTTCTCGTGATTTTTACCTTAATTGCTGTATTTTTCATCGCTTTTCTTCTTCTTTCACACCCTCGTTAATAACAAATTGGTGAGTTTCTTCATATTTCTGCATATTAATTATTCCTTTTCAGATGAAAATCAAACAGAAAAATGGATTAAAAATAGATGACTTTTAAGCTCATCAGAGGTTAAGGGAGGCCCTTAGCATCCTTACTTCCAACGGCATTAGTAAATATCTTGGATGCCCATTGGTTAAAGGTAAAGTTAATAGAAGCTCTTTTGCTGAAGTGGTTCTTAAATCCCAAAAGAAGTTAGCATTTTGGAAAGCACGGTTTCTCTCAAGAGCTGGTAAAGTAGTTTTAATAAAGGCTAATTTGGCAAGTTCTCCTCTTCATGTCATGAACTGTTTTAAACTTACAAAAAGTAATAATGAGGATCTTGATAAAATTAATAGGAAATTCTTATGGGCCCCAAACATAGGTTATAAGGAAGCCAAGGAGTTTCCTTTGGTAGCCTGGGATGAGGTATATAGACCTAAGTCTGAAGGAGGACTAGGAATAAGAATGAATGAAGATGTTAACAAGGCCAATAACAACTTCAAGTTAGATGGAGAATATTCACGACAATGATAGTTTGTGCAATAATATGGATGGGCTTATGCCAAGTGTTCACTCAATATGTCAGCATATAGACTCTTTGTAAGTTATGTTTCAAGTTAGTTATAAATCATAGAAAATATATAAGAGCTAGATTAAAATGGTGCATAGGAGATGGTAGAGATAAACAATTGGGTCTTTATGACCCCCTCTAATTTCATTTGTGGATGAAAACAATTTGCATTTTATCAATAGAAATGCTAAAGTTCATGAGTTAATAGACTAGGAAACCAAGGAATGGAATCTCCGATCTATTGTTTCTTTTCTCCCTTCCAATGTTTTAGTAGACATCAAAGCTATTCTCATTCATTTCTCTCCCATAGAGGATAAGATTATCTGGGGTTACTCTCAGGATGGTAATTTTAACCTTAGGTCAACAACTTAGGCAATGAGAAAGGCTTTTGACCTTGATTCCAGATCCAAGCTGTTGTGAATTGGATTTGAAATTAAAAAACTCCCCGCTAAAAATAAAAATTTTCCTTGGCACATAGAAATGCTCCATCCTACTCTTGTAATTTTCCACTGCTATACCAGAAATTCCAAATATGTGTTATTTTTGCAATCATAATATTTGAAAATACACCATGTCTCTTTAAAAATGTCCTTTTGTTACAAGTATTTGGGATTTGATCAAATATAAGTGTCCCACTCCACTCTTCTATGAGGGGGACTTCCTTTCTTGGTTGGAAATGGTTTATAAAAACTATAAAACAAATTGAAAGTTGTTCAATCACCCTATGGAAAAATTGCATAATTACGTGGAATGTTTTGAATCTGGCAACCATGTTGTCTTTAAGAGATGAGTCTAAACCCTTTCTCATCATTGAGAAAGCCACTTTAATTATTCAAAAACCTTCAAGAGTATATATTTTACCCTGATCTTCAAAATGAATGACGTAATGTCTTTCAAACGGTGGAAAAATGGATTCGTTGGATCCCTCTAATTAATAATAGGTTCAAATTGAATGGGTTCAGAGTTCAAAATATTATTGATTTAGATGGGTTATTAGAGACTCTAATGTGGCTATTAAAATGGTCGTTTGTAGACATATTTAAATTCCTCAAATTATTAAGTTGTCGAATGTATGACTTTAAGATGTAGTGTTGGGGCCGCTAAGAGAAAAGGTTTTTAACTTTAGAGATTGAAGGTGGTTCAAAAATAGTGAAGAGATTTCTGTGTTAAGTAATAAGAGGATTATTCCTGGCCGGTTTTGTTATTACTCTGAGGATATTTTGGAATACGCAAGGCAGGCTTAAATATTTATGTTTGTCGCCATGTTTACGTAGAAAGGGCAAATATAACTCGCCGATTGCCTTTGCAAAAACATTTAGCTATTTAGATTATAATTTTGTGTTCCACTTCCTAAATATGTTACAAATATAAGCTTTCATGATTATTATGGGTTTTTTCCTTAATCGTTTTGTAAATTTTTGGTCGATAATCTATAGAAATAAAAATGCTAATCAAATCACAGATCTTATAATAAGAATAAAAGATCTTTTTCGATGCCCCTTATTCTTCGAGAATCAGAAATATCTAGGAGAGTAGTTGATATGATGTAACTAGTGTTGCTTGGGGCTCCTCCGCAGGGACGAAAAAGGAATATACTCGTGAGAAATATGTAAATGTAAATTAATACTCTCAATAATTAGATTAAAAAACTATAACCAAATAATGTTATATAAAATCTTAAAATTCACATACACAAATTCCGTTGTAGTTCAGTTTGGTTAGATTACTTGCTCTCACTCGAGATCTGTCCAAGTCCAAGTAACGCGGAAAGTTCTTTTTTATTTTAAATTCTAAATTTTAAATTTTTCTTGGGCTTTACAGTTGAGGTTGGAGCTTAAAGCCTCGTTACAACCCCAATAAAAATCTGAAAATTAGTCAATTTCATTCTTATTTTCTGTGGGTTGGGCCACTTTCAGACCCATATTTTATCTTGTTGGCATTTTTCTGTAACATATTATAATTGGAAAACGGGCCTAGGTTTCCAGATCAATAGATTATGTTTCAAGAAGGGATGTGGGTAAAAAAGGGGTTTTATAACACATAAGAATAATTGTAAATATTGAATTAGATCAGTAGAAATTCTTATATCTGGGCACAATCCTATGGACATATGCAGGTTATCGAACCACGTAAAAGATTGTGTGTGCTTAAATTTTATTACAATCATATCAACATCTGCTCTACACACACCAAGACCAATAGACGGAGTTCGAACGCTCTACACTAAAGTCCGAATAAGATCACAGTATGAACATCAAAGACTGTGACCTGCAACACACACTTATAACTGTCATTTGTGAAACCATGAATCCTTTTATTAAAAATAAAAATATATTTATGTATTTTAGTTGGAGAAGATAATACCGACTAAATGATATTTAAAATTTTAATATTAGAAACTTTGCAAGTTGCAACCATTTCAACCTCACACAATTCTCTTACCAAATTCTGGTATATTTACATAAGTTGCTTTAAGGATTTAAAGCCACAAACCCATGTTACCAAAGTTTAACATAATCACTATGGAAGAATGGTTCAAGACGGTTCTTAGCATATTTGGAAAGGGAAATCTACAAAAACAAAACCCATTCTTGGAGTGTAGTTCGTCTTTGCCGTTGTTCCAACTACCCACTTCTGCAGAATAACTACAAAAAGCGGTATTGAACGGCACCATAGAACTCTCCCTTTCGCCAACACATTTTCTATTTATATTGCTTTCTTCGCCGAACAAAGCTTTCAAACCAGAAAACCATTAATCATGGATTCCATCAACTCAAACTCATTTCGCCTTCTTGCCTCCTTCATTCTTATTTCCTCATTCTTCTCTCCACCCTGTCATGGAGACGATGCTCTGTTTCATCACCTACAAGCATCGCACAGTCTGGGTATTATTTTTTTTCTCTTTTTCTTCTTTTCCACCGTTTGATCTTTCATTTTCTTTCCGTTTGGTTGACGAGAAACTGAGGAAAGTACAAAAGCAATAATGAATTTGGAAACGTAGTTGCTTTTATGAGAGAATGTTTGCTTGTTTCTGGGGTGAAACTTTACTTTTTGGTGCTTTCTGCTTAGGACCAACGATGTGGGGCTTTTATTATAAAGTCATTTTCTCGAAATGAAAATAGTAGTGCTTCAGAATGCTGATTCTGAAGGGAATCCATCTTGATATTATAAGCAAAGAGAAATAAAGAGGATACAGACCCACTTGATCATTTCCTGCCACTTGCTTAATTATGGATGGAATATTAGCAATTGGTATTAATTACTTTAAGGTGAGTTTTCTCTCCAATCCATGATGCTTCTTTTTCTCTTTGCACAAAATTTGCTGGAGCTTAGATCGTTTCCACAAAATTCGCATCATTTAAAACTCGTTTAACCCCAAAGTTTATGACGTTAGATTCAAAGTCACGCCTATCCGATAATTTTTCATAGTAGAGCAGAAGCTTCAATTTCTTACCAAATTCAATAAAATTGCCATTCTTGATTTCTGGACAGGCCATTGCATTTCATTTAGCATGTGCGTATTTTCCTTCTGTTAATTCCTAGAGTTAACTATCCACCAGGGCTTAATGTGCCCCACAGATGATTGATTTGCCAGTGATTTTCTAATTTGATAAAGTAGAAAAGGAAAGCATTAAACATTGAATTTACGTTTCTAGGGAACACTAATAAGGTTATAATCTCATTTATTTTGGCTTAATAAAACATTCACAATTTTTTCTCCCACTCTGTTTCTTACTAACCAAACAGAGAGGGTGCTAGTTTAGAATTCTGACTTGGTTCAACCTTCTCTCATCTGGGTTCTGCTTGGTTTGTTCTTTAAAAAAGATTATCATAAATTGTCACTCGTCCTGTTTTTTACATATGGTTTTTAACTCTATTTTGAATTTTTCTGCAGGTTTTTCTTGATTGATAATTCGGTCCTGTTTGACTTTTAAAAACCGTTTTCTGCTTTAAAAAACAAGCAAAACAAGCAAAACAGCAAATACATTTCTTTCTTCTTTTCAAAAACACAAAAAATATAGAAAATACTAAATACAGTGAACAAGAACAGTTTTGGGATAACACCAAAAAGTGTTTTCTGTGTTTTCAAAAGTCAGAATTTTCAATATTTTTAACCCTCTAAATGTTTGGTTTTTTTGCACAGTCCGTGGGGCTCACCGCTGCTCCGTTGTCTGTCATTTCTGTAGTAACTCTGCTTGTGGATTTGGCGATCTATTTTAAGGATCATCTGTTTCAAATCTTCATTGCTGCAGCCACCTGACAGCAGTATCGGGAAAGCTCATGCAAAAAATAACATGCCTCTCCCTGAAGTTTTTCAGTGCTTTCACCACTGCTACAATGTGAATAATCTCTCTCTATCTGTTGTGATTAGTGAGCAAATAATGATAAAAATCAGAGGAAAAAAGAGGAAGAATATACAGTATTATTTATAATAACTCTAAGTATAAGAAAATTATAAAATAATTTATACCTCCATTATATAGCAGCATGGCTTCGCATGTGACCTAACAAAAGAAAATAGGGTTACTTTTGAAAGACAAATGCTGCCGTGAAGCTTTCCGGGATGGAGAGAGGTTTCAAGTCCCCTCACTCAGGCTCCGCTTCAGCATTTGTTCCTTTTTCTCCATAAATGTGAGTCCCTAAAATATGAGTCACATACTAGAACACTATCTTTCTCTCTCTACCCAGCCTAACTCGAGCATTGTTTTGAATTAATCACATTTCAGTGTTGGATGCGTGGTTCTGTACACTGGGCAAGGGAAGTTCCACATAAGTACAACAAATACACTGAATTACATTGTGAACCGCTCAGACACCACTGTCGACAATCTGAAGAATGTATCATATTATCTTTCCACAGCCAAGCAGCTTGAAGTGGACAAATATTTCATAGCTCCAGATGTGCAGAGCAACATTGACAAAATCCAAATAAAAATAAATGATTCTGCCACCTTTCTTGACAAAAAGACAAATGACAATTCAGATGCTATACACTATGTTTTAGATTCAGTGTGAGTAAAATTTCCGAAGAATTTCGTTCTTTATACATGTTCCTTAATTACCTGATAAAAGACTTAATTTTGATATGAACTGCTGTTAAATTGTAATTGTGTGTTCCAGGCAACTAGCTCTTATTATAATTGCTGCTGTAATGCTCATCTTGGCTCTCACTGGTTTCTGTAAGTGAATTGATGAAATGGTCAAGTTTTAGGTACGTAATATAAAAACCATTGAGGATTTTTGTCTCACTTTGTTTCTGTGACCATTGGCTGCAGTTGTCTCCGTTCTGAACCTGAAACTTCTTGTATTCATGTGAGTCACTTAACTGCTCTCTTTTCATTTATTACCTTAGGCTCAGTTTGGAGTTTGGAAGGAAAGAAAATAGAGAGGAGAAGGGGAAAAAAAGGAAAATAAAAGTAAGCTAAACTCCTTATCAAATTAATTCTATCCGTTTATTTAAACTCATTTTATTTCTTTCTCTTTTTTTTTTAAAAGTATTTCTTTTTTTATTAAGAAATTTAAAAATATGTAAAATTTTGATTACATTTTACTTTCTTTTATATTTTTCATTGTGAATGAAATTAAAATCATTTTTCTAAGATATTTTTTCTTTCTCACATTTGAGGCCCAAAGGAAACCTCTTAATTATTCCATGTTGTTTGGTGAGATGTATCAAGTTTTAGCTCTCTGCAAATGTTAAATGCTTACAAATTTCATATGATTGCAGTTTGGCTACAATAGGTTGGATTATAGTTGCAGGCACATTTATCTTGTGTGGCGTGTTTCTTCTTCTTCACAAGTAAGTTCTCCTCGACCAAAATAATTTTTAGGGTACAAATAAAAAGTAAGTGCCATTTCAAGAAAAATTATTTTCTCATGTTTTGTTTGTATTGTGAAAAGTATAAAAAAAATTAAATATAATCAAAATTCCTCAAAATTTTACATATTTTTAAATTTCCTAATATTATATAAAAACAAACAATTAAAATGAGTTTGAATTCAACTTTAAACCTATTTTTCTTTCACTTTTCCTTTTTATTCTCTTTTCTTAGTACTTTCTGAGTTTCAAACCGAACTAGAAAGACCCAGTTGATCCTGATTAGACTTTAGGAAGTATATTGATGTTTACACAATAACGGAACCATGCATGTCACTCTATATATATACTTATTAAGAAGAGCAGGGATGTTGTTATTATTTTTGGCCAACAACCATAACCAGAACTGTTATCCTTTGCATTCCATTCCAGTGCGACAGCAGACACTTGTGTTGCAATGAAGGAGTGGGTTAAAAACCCCACGGCTCATACAGCATTAGATGACATCCTCCCTTGTGTGGACAACACAACTGCCCAAGAAACCTTGTCCGAGAGCAAAGATGTGACCTTCCAACTGGTTGATGTGGTTAACCAGTTCATCACTAATGTCTCTAACCAGAATTTACCGCCTCCGGACCTTCCGTCTCCTACAATCAGACCGGTCCGTTGGTGCCGGTCCTCTGTAATCCTTATCAACCTAACAAGATTCCCCGGGACTGTAAAGCTGGTGAAGTAGACTTCAGGAATGCAAATCAGGTAATGAAGCTGAAACAACACATTGCATATTAAACAGTACAATCTTTGGCTCATGGCTAATTGTTAGAGTGGGTTGATCCGAATTCTATCTGACTTGATTCGAAAAGCTTTATGGTGTGACATAGTAGATTTTTTAGGAGTTTCAAAGTGAAGTAGGTTCATAAACCTATTACTAACTATATACAGCAATTGATCTATCTTAGTTTCTTTAGATGCCATATATAGGTTTGATTAAAAGACCTTTAAAAGCTACCATTAATATACCTTTCATCAATTTTTGGTCTCATGTTGACAAATTCCTTTATTGTTTTCTTGTAAAAAACAATCATTTTTCTCACACATGTAAATACATTAAATGACAAAGGGTATTTTTATCTTTACGCAAAAAACATGGGAACGGTTACATTTAAAAATTTTAACTTATTTGAGTTCTTTTATCCAAATATTTCATAAATATATGGTGTATTTTTTATGACATGAGAGATTGAAATGTAATTAGTGACATTCTAGGGTTGTGGTTTTTTTTGCTAATAGCCCAATACTTAAACACTTCAATCATATATCCATACTTGAGACACTGGAAGGGTTTTTCATTCTCTACCCGTGGTTTTTTCCTATTCATGGTTTCTTCATAATGTGTTGGTTGTTATTGTTTTTCATTTGTTGTTGCATATTCTCTATTCTTTTACTTTTATGCAATAATATATATATTTTTCGCTATGGTATGGAAGAATTACGTCTGTGAAGCTCGCAGGTGGTATATGCACCACCTTCCAGGCCGTTAACCCCGTTTCTATAACCAGATGAGTATTGCGTAGTCATAATGCGGCACTGCACTGTATCACTGGCGGCCATTCCTTGTTGGACATCCAGGATTGCTCTTGTTCGAAAACCTTTCACTGACATTACCGGCGAGCATTGTCCCGACCGCGCCGGTAAGAAGTGAATGGATCTTCATTGGCCTGACTTTGGTCCTGTCGCGTATTGTTTCTTGATCATCTGATGTTGTATACTGTGACTCCAGGAATGGTAAGGAATATATTAGACGATATGCAGATATGCCTTCTAGAGATTCTCTGGAATTACCGAAAGGAATGCAGAAGTAGCTTTGGAGGAGTTCATGTTTCTTTACTCTCTTGAGTTTACATGTATGTACTTTTTGGATTTCAGATCCCTTGAACTTGTAGCATGCCTTGTAGTATAATCTTTGGGCCAAGTTATTTCTTTTTCTTGGGGTTTCTAATACTAATATTTGATGCCATCTTATAGTTAGGTATGATATAGCTCTAAAATTAGTTGTATTTGTCTTGTTATTGGGATTGTTTATTGTGTTCTCACCAAAGCTTCCAACCTATAGAAATTCCTCCTAATATATATTAGAGCATATTATAGGGGATAAGCGTGTGGCCAACGTCTCCTGGGCTTTACAGGCATGGTTCCCATTTTGCTCCCTCAATATTTTTCACTCCCTTCTCTCTTTCTTTCTTTCTTTCAAGATATCTTGTTTGGGTGTTTAATTTTGAAATGCTTGTCCACGCGATATTTTCTAGTCGACAGCGGCATGATTAAGCTATGAAAATAAGATACGACATCTCGAACAAAAACTTCAAGCGGTAAATGAGACATACGTAAAACTCGGCGTGATTTCATGCTAGCTTTATCCCCATATTCTAAAAGTTGCATGAAAAGCCTAGGTTGGAGCAAAGGACACAACTTTAGTGACAATTGTAAAGGGACTTTCAAGCCAAAGAGTCTTGCCACAATATGCACTTGAGTAATATTCAAATCTTCTTTCTTTATTAAGGAAAACCTTGAATAAAATAGAAAAACTTAAGCATTAATCGTGAAAGCTAGTAAGTCAAAACACAAATCACTTCCTTCTCTACTTGGTTAATTGCTTCACTACTTTGCATGCTTATAAATTGAAATCAAACCCTTTGGCCATGTTTGGTACGCCAGGATTGTGTTATGATTAATTTTGTAATTTCCTGGATCGTAATTAATCCTATCGATCAGACCGTAATAAATTTAATAATCGGGTCCCGTGTTTGGTACAAGCCTAGACAAAATTACGGACTTTATCCTACGGCTTCGATGACACCCGACTGCTGTTTTTTTACTTAACGCCTAATGTAATTTTACTATCATCACTACACTTACCAGCATTGAGTATGTTGCTCTTGCTTTTTTAACATTAGGTAGTGAGTAGGGATGACAACGGGACAGATTATTTTGGATTCCCCGTCCAAATTTCATTCTTAGCTCAGCACGGTTTAATCTTTAATTTTAATCGGTTTTTAATAGGTTTGAGTTTATTTTCTCTCAAATCCGATACGGGAGTCTGTGTATTGTTACTCTCAGGTGAAACCCAAAATTAGAAATTTTCAAAATGGCAAAATGTTAATAAAAATAATAAATCATATAAGGGATCGAGAAGCTCTGTAAAAATTCCTCTAGATCTCTCGACACAGTTCTAGTCCCGGCGCCTGCTAAATTCCTGCCTCGCTAACTACATGAATCTTTAAAAGTTTCGGCTGAATTATGAGACAAACCTTGAAATTTTTCCGATTCAAGCATGAAAACACAATGACTCCAAGTGACGGTATTTTTACTTAAAAAATCTCGAAGTTAGGAAATGGTTTCGGGGCAGAACTGTCCAATGAAGTAATATGAATCATGTATCCCAAAATAATAATAATAAGTCTGGCTCTGATTATATTTTAAAATAAGAATTATTATTTTATTATATTTTTAATATACATAATAATTATTATTATACCTGCTTTTATTAAATAATTTATAAAAATTCATAATATATTTTTGGGGATAATATATATTCTAACTCATATATTGTTGAATGATATTTTACAATATATTACATCATATATAATATAATAAGCCATTTTTTTTTTTTATTTCATGTATTTATTATTAAAGGTTTGACATATATTAGTTAATAAATTTTTGTTTAAATTTTAGTTACATTAATTATTTTTTGTAAAAACTATAAAATATTTTGCCCCTGCTTTTAGTTCGAAGTAAATTCACCGACGGTGCTAAAAAACCAAGACAAAAATAACTCACCTTCACTAATTTTGTCCCCGCTTAGCTCATCCCAAGATCTACCAAAAGTCGCACTCACCACCTTGTCCAAAAAAAAAAAAAAAAAAAATTACCTAATCCCCTCTCGTCCCACAGCTACCAAACACGACCTCGCTCACTATTTCCGACAAATTTTATGATAGGTTTGTCAAAATTGTACTACAATTTTTTTACTTAAACTAATACAAATACATATTCTTCAATATCTCGTAAGGATAATTGCTAATCAATATGAAAGTTATGAGTCAAAATAGTAAGACATTACAAAAAAAACACACACAAAGTCTAATTAATGACTCAATTAGTTTGACAAAGTCAAGAAAAAAATAAAACAAAAGAAAATGCCATTGCCAAGATTCGAATAGAGAACTAAAACCAATTGAAATAGAACTTATAGCCTCAATATAAATTACAAAAGTCAAATCAAACATTAAAAGCTTTTTTGAAAGAGAAAAAAATAAATAAACCAATTCAAATAAAGCCCTAATAAATAATTAAATGAGTAATTCTGTTACTATAAATTTTCATTACATATTACACTCTTTTTATTATCTGTTCATAATTAATATATTGCATTTGTAAAATGGATGCGGAACAAGTAAAGACTAAATCCGAATATGCTTTAAGCAATTCATCAAAGCCCAAATTCTCGCCGATAGTGACATTCACCGCTTCAAATGTATTAATAAGTTATAAGAAGGGAGATTTCTGGTTCAAGTCTTGATGGAATAGTTAACTATTTTGAAATTAAAGTGTAATAAAAAATTAAAAAAAACATGCTTTTAAGCATTGGGTGAAAAGAAAAACAAAAACCACAAGAAGCGCGCATGGCCTAAAGAGCTCGACCCGCAGAAAATAGGAAAAAAAATTGTCTAATTTTCGAAGTGGAGCAAATCGTAGTCAGGGTTTTATGCTTCTACAAAACCAATTCAAACAAATCCTTAACTGCCCCTTCATCTCAAAGCCCAGGATAATTTTTCGCCCAATGAACAAAAATCTTCTCAGAAAGAAAACGAATGTTCCGTTGCTGCGAGAGCCGAGGGATCCTAACCAACTAGACTACAACGGAATATATTAATTGTTTTGCTTTTATTTAATATAATATAAATAAATTATTTTTATTAATTCTGTCTCAGTTCAATCCAATCATATAAATATTGTTTGCTTTGATCTAATGGAACTTCAGAGTTCTAAAGCATGTATACTAAGTTAGAGAATAGTCCGTACTAATATAATAGCAAAAACTTTCTCCTAAGGATTTGACAAATGGAAACAAATTTACATTGGACCACTTCTTGCTCCATAATTTCTTTTTTTTTTATACCATCAAATCATTGAAATCTTATGTTATTATATATATAAAACAGATGGAGCCGTTATAGTAGTATATGCACAATTCACAAGACAACATGAAGATTGAAGACAATGTCATCCATGAAAAGTTCTGCAGGCCATCAACTACTTTACCAATTGTTTACTCAATGGGTTGAGAGGAATCAACATGGGAGGGGACAAGATCATGAAATATGGTGGGAAAGCGTGACCAACCACTCTCTGCCCTTCCTCAGAACCAACACCAGCCTTTCCCAATTCTATGTGCTCTCCCACCCATCAACTTCTGAATAAAAAACCACACATTCATTACAAAACTTAATTTAAGAAGAAAAAAAACTTTGGTTTTGTCAATGGAAAAGGAGTAGGAAAGTTGAACACCCAGATGGATCTATGTGCTCCATTTTTTTTTACTATAAAATTGTGGAAAAGAATTCAAATAGACCCAACGGCCCTACTATATTATTTTCTGTGTGCCCAAGTATTAGTGTGTGGTGTGGCAAACCATGTAAAACTTGCACCAAGCTCATAGAAAATTAGTTCAATAGCACCTGGTTTTGTTACTGAAATTTGGCCTATATATATATGGTGCCTTCACTCATAATCCCCTTTAGTCAAAAAATAAAGCTGTGCATGCAGCTGCGTGACAAAGTGGAGATCACATGTGTCAAGGTCTGGGCTATATGGTTTATTAAATAGGCTATGTATGGACAAACAGTTCCACTAGTGGCCAAAACTTCCATAAAATTGAACTACCTAACCTTGTGTTCTAGGGTTTTTCTTTCCATTTACTTCAATGAAACAAGGGTGTGTTTGGTATATTGAAACGATGAATGAGAATAAAAAAATCTCTTTTTATTCTTTTTTTTCAAGGAATAGAATCATTAATTTGATTTTATTCTTAGTGTTTGGATTAGTTTAAGAATCTTACATATGAATGATTGTTTGTTTCCATTCTTCTCTTTGGTAATACTAGGAATTTGAGTGGAAAAAAAAATTGTAAATAATACACTATCACATGATTTTAAATAATTTATTTCATTTTTCTTTCTTAAGAAAAATGCAAAGTTATTTCTAAAAATAACTTTCAAATACTTTTTTTTTTCTTTTAGAACTTAAAAAAAAGGTCATTTATTGTTAGATAACATATTTTAATTATTCTCCACAGTTTTCACTTTTAAAGTATTTTTTAAAAATAATTATAGTCATATAATTAAAAATAAAATATTAGAAATTAAAATTATTTTTAATATATAAATAATTTTCATAAATATTTTCAGAATTTGTTTTTAGAACCATTATTAAGCATCTTTTTAGTTTTTATATAACAGTTTTATAAAAATGTTTTATCAAGATTATAAAAATGTTTTCAAAATGTTTTATGAGACCTTATAAGCAAGGAATGGTGGTGGATTGAATCTATAAACATTTAAATCCCAACTGCAGTTGCTCAAAGTTGTTCAAGAAACAGCTAAAATGATCAACCGAAAAACATATATAGAAGTTGAAGAAACTTTGAAGAACTTATTAACGAAGACAATTTTCACAAGAAAATAAGACCAAAGGTGAAACTTTTCATGAGAAAATAAAAAAAGAAGGGGGGGAAACTTTTGAAGACATTTTAGGTAGAGAATGAGGTGGGAAAGCTGACTTGCATGGAATTTTGAGCATGAGCATGATATGGTATACTGAACAATCCACCTTGTTTACATTTTTTTTAAGAAAAAATTCAGGCAAACACTTTTAGGTAATCACATCTAGAAAATCTAAAGAGGGTGCTCTCACATGCTTGTTTAAATTTGTTAAATCTGCCATGGAACAGCTAAAGCCAACTAATCAGAACCAAATATTGGCCACTGGATCCAAACAAAACAGCCTAAATTTATGTAAATGGAGGTGCTTTTGGCACATCCAAAATTAGTTAGGTTTAAATGTTTCAAAATATGTCTCCAAATTTCTTTTTCAAAAGGGTCATCTCATAAAACAACAAAACATTTATCATTACAGTACTCACATGCCAGGGCATGTGGGGAGCCTTTTTGGATAGCGTTTCTATTAATTTTCATAAATGAGTTTATAAGAAAACACGTAAAGCCTATTGGGATTTTGTGCTACCCAGAAGAAAAGTAGGGTAATTTGGTCTAATAATATAATGAAGCTTGAAATATAAAGGGCAGGCCATCTACCATTGTGTAATTTCTGTACGCAGAAATGGCTACAAAAATTCATCTCCTTCAAGGACATGTCTGTGCTTCCGACCGCCCAATCTGTGCCTTTCCTGGTGCAGCCTCTCCACCGGGGGTATCGGAAACCTGGGGGCAGATCGACGGCAAATATGAACAGGGTGGAGCTGAAGACGATAACAAAGACTAATCTTCTCAAGGCTTTCCTCATGCAGATCATCAAGCCGTCCAGCCATGACGCCCGCCGGCGGCAGAATTTCCAGCCCCGGCCGACCAGGTTTTGTCTCATGAATAGCGGTGGAGATGTCGTGGCTGTTTCTTGAACAGAAGAAGATTCAAGATTCTCAGTCTCCACCGTTTTTTTTTTTTTTTTTGATTGTTTTCGTGTGGATAAATAAAATTGTAGAATCTAGCTCTAGAAATTTAGAAATTCCGAATCGGTGCTTCAAAATTTAGAAATTGAAATTGTAGTTTGTATAGATGAGAGGAGAAAGAAGTTTCCCATATGGGTGTTGTTGAGTGGCATTCATGGCCTCTGGATGCTTGAGGGATCAAGCAATTTTCTGTTTTGTTTTCTTTTCTTTTCTTTTCTTTTCTTTTCCTCAAAAGATCTCCTTGATTATTTGGGCTGTTTGGTTTGAAGATGAAATGTTTGGGCAGCAGTCTTCTGCATTTGGATATGGATGGAAATGACATATTGTGGTGGTCCTTTTGTTGTCCCTTTCCCTATTTATTGAAACGAACAGCCTTATTTATTTTGAGAAGAAATTCGCCAAGATATCAAATCAAATCCATTTAATATTTGATTTAAACTTTATACTATTGACAGGCTCTACTATTTGTTTTCAAAGCTTGTTTTCATTATTAAATTTTTTACAATAATTTTTAAAATTTTTTTTTTTTTTTTTGTAATTGTGTTATCAAAATTTGGCTTAAAAAAGAGGAAAGCATCAAAAAAAAAAAAAAACAATTCTGCTCTCTTTTCTTCTTTTTTTTAATCAATCCAGTTTTGAAGATAATTTTTGACCCAGCTTTTGTTTTTTAATTTATATTTTTGAATTTGGTTAAGAAATTAAATAAATAAAGAAGAATTATTTTTAAGAGTAATTTCAAGTTTCTTAATAACGTCGAAAAATTAACAAAACCATTGCCTTACTTTGATACTGATATTGTTATATAATATTAAAAAATCATTTTTGGAGGTTAAATGCAAATTAAGATCACTAAATTAAACACAAAATCATGTAAATTTTAAAATATGACGGGAAAAGAGGTCATTTATGTTTTCCATCTCGGTTTATTTTCCAAAGGCTAAATGCCATTTTGTTTTTTTTTTCAACTTAGGAAAAGGAATAGGATACATTTTTTTTTCAGATTTTAAAAGTATAATAATAGAATATTAATGACACTTTATTATCAAATAGGGAAAATGTACATAAATGTCACCCAATCTAGCTAATGTATCCAATTTGTTTCATCATTCGTCTTAACTACGCCTCTTAACGTTTATATCAGGATAATATATTGCACCGCTGTTAACGGAATCAATAGGTGGCAAACAAGTGCTTAATTGTCTCTTATCCTCTGATATTTACTTTCATACTCCCCTCCCCTCACCTAGAAGCTCTCACTGGACCCAGAACTCCCAACGTTCCATTACACCTTGCAGCTCCTCACACCCAGAAAAAACTTTATAATCTCAAAGTGAAATCCAACCTGTTACTGTTGGGTCAAACAAGGAAAACTGAAGAATGATGAAGTATGAAAATTAAGATGATTGTTATTCTCTTATTATTCTCTACTTTGTTTGTTGCCAAAAATCCAAAACAAACAAATCAAAGAGTCATAGAATTAGCAGGCAACCCATTTCCTATACTTATAGCCCTAGATGGTATCATTTTACATTCAAAATTTTCTTCAATTTTCTCATTGTTTCTGGTATCAAAACAATCGTATGTAAACAAGAAATCGATTCATTGAATCAATAATAGAGATTGAAGCAACACCTAGAACACAAATCACCTGCTACTACGTTAGATAAAGAAACATCAACAACCTTCACATAAACAAAAGGTTTATAATCACGATAAGCCGTTTAACCCGAACTGACCAGTTTCAAATGCACCCACCCCTGATCGCCGGGCGCTGGATGCAAAGGCCCTGATTGCGCGGCCGAGTGTAGGACGCCGCACGTCGCTGACCAGGCGGCCTGCATGTGAACCCTCCTCCCGCAAAGCAAAGAAAAAGGGTCGGGCGAGGGCCGTGCCCGCGCCGCCTCCGATGCCAAGTCGGCTTTCTTTCGGTAAAAGAGACTCCGCTTTGGGAGGGCGAGTATGCGTTAGAATCGCGACTTTCACCGATGGGTGGTCTTATATTTATAGTAGATGCTCACCCGGCCATTATAATTTGTCTCTTCCCATTTGACGTGATATTTCTTATTTTAGTCCTGTGATTTGATTCCTAGATAGATATAGAAGGAGTCAGCTCGCTTGAGATAATCCTCCTTCCTTATTGGGGAGATCCCAACTCATGATGATATGTTATTATTTCTTCTCTCTGCTGGTGCAAGGATTAGGCTGAACTAGCAGTAATGAGATGGGTTGCGAGTTATTCTATTCTCTGCTCCTATGGGAGTCTTCCCATAATTAATCTCGCCTACCTTGGTTTGGTCTGTGGATCACGGGCTGCTGTAAAGCTATCCTCTATGCCGATTCAGCCCTCAACCCAACGCTGCCGCAACAACACTCAGTTTCGGCTTGTCAACTCGTGGACGGCCTCTGCTTCTCCTCGGGCCCAGCTATGGCCCAGCGCTACTATTTTCCAAACCTCTATCAGTTGCCCTCAAATTCAGGTGCCGGGCGTGGGCAAGGGCTGTGCCTTCCCTCGTATCGGCCTGGCGGCTTCCACGTCCTGCTCAACGGGTTAGTTAAGGCCCCATCGCCGCCATGCTGCGTCTCAGTGTTGATGACTCTGGTGTTCTCGCGCCGCTTTTCTCTAAGTACTCCTTCCGCCGCTTTTGCGATATCTTCGCCTTCATTCCGCTCGTCCCGGACCCTTTCTTTCTTAGCCTTCCTCGTCGCGCCAGCTCTTCTCCGTTTCGTATCTCTTTGGTCCTGCTGTGTCCGGTATCATTTCGCTTTTCGATTATACGACGAACTTCTTGGGTTCATCCGGATTGGCTTTATTTCTTGTCGCTGCCTCCGTCATGGGTCCAAAGCTGCTCTTCTTGCGATTGCGGTGATTCTTTCCTGCCACGCAAGACGGGCTTTAACGTAGAGCACCACCGCCGGCCAGGGCCTAACTCCGAGATAGCCCCTGGGCACCTCCTCTTCCTCTAGGCAAACGGCATGGAGCAGGTGAGCCCGATTGACTTATCCCGCGGATTTACTATCTCGACTGCTCAAGATGCTATAACCGTAGGGCCTGGCCAGGGGGTGCCCGGCCCATGGCGGTCACACACGGTCACTCCCGACACCTCCCTCGTGCCCCGGTGTGGTCCCCTCGATGTTCTCGACCTTTACGTAGTTCCTGTACCAAAAATGGTGTGCTTCTTCGAAGTCGCCTTGAGAATGGTCTTCGTTTTCCTTTGCACCCTTCATAAAAGGGGGTTTTACAACATTTCTCAATGTAAGACCGCTCTTTCCTAACTCGGGGTACCCAACTCATTGGGGTATTTTGGTCAGCTCATTGGTCTTCTTTAGGGACGCAGGACTCCTAAGTGTCCCTAGTGTAGCTTGCTTTTTATCTTTTACTCCCCAAGGATGCCACCTGAGGGCTTCCCTTTATTTTTCTTTTCTAGCGCTCCGATCTCCTCTCGGTGTGATTTCCGATCTCCCTTCTTCTCATAGGTCATGGAAGGGTCGCTACTTTTGTTAGCCGGGCCGAGGTCAGGAATACCTAATCTTCCAACAAAGATGACACACCTGGCGTTCCAAGTGGCTCGACCACCCCGAGAATCTCAGAAGTGTTTGTGAAGTCGTTATGAGTATGACTTGTGCGAGGTTGTCGATACTTCCCGACACATGTCCTTCGTTTCCCCAGCGCCTGATTGATCTCGCAATAAAGATGATGCCGTAGTGGTCAGATCGGGCCGCACGTTCTCGGGCTCTCGCCCTACGAGCTAATTAAATCGACATTGCCGCCTCGAACCGGAAGCCCAAGCCGCCCGTTGTTCAGGCCCTCGCCTCCTCCTTCTCTTTCCAAGAAAATCTCCCGTCTGTCTTCCGCAGCCTACTCCCACCCGGGGAGAGGTTTTGGCTCAATTGGAAGCGCTGTCCCGGAAGCCCCGGAGTGTGAAGCGGAAGAAATCGGGCTTCGTTGATAAGGATAGGCCGACTTTGGCCAAGGTTCTAATATTGGGAGTATCCTCGCCTCTCGGTCCGTTTCGCTCAAGATTCTGGGAGAGCTGTGTGCGGGGCTGCCCGGGCAGGGGCTCCCTAGTTTTGAGCTCGGCCTCCTTCCACGTCCTGGCTGCGGCGTGAAAAACCCTTCGGGGTGAATCCGCCAAACACCGCTGGCTGGCTGCACCCATCAACAGCCGGGAGTCCGCCGACGGAGAGCGCCAGTCGCCGCCGCCGGCGCAGGGTTGGGGAAGAAAAAGGCCTCCCAATCAAAACCAATGAGGATGGGGACTCTCGCTTCTAATTCCGAGCTCGCGTACCGTGTCGTGATCGCTCCATCCCGAGGGATTCGGGATCTCGAGGTCGTGAAAAGGCCGGGTCACGACGTGGCTCGCTCAGCCCTTTAAGGTGTCAGCTGTAAGTTTCGCGGTCTCACAAGGCTCTATTTCCGTGCTAATCTCGCTAAGAGGATGTCAATTCTATGTTCAGCGTGCGTGTAGCCACTCATTTGGCTGATTCGTCGAGAAGGCCAACCGAATGAAAACATGTGAAAATCAAGCCAAGACGACTTGGTCGAGACCCGACGTGGGCCGCACCGGCCCGCAAGCACGAGCTTCAAACGATAAGGGAAGAACTTATTTCATCCCGGGGTGAGTTGTGGGAGTCTCAGGAGGAGCTGCGTGCAGTCAATGGTGAACTGGGTGATAAGCTTCGCGCAGCCTAGATGCTGCCTGCCGGCGGCTTCCGAGGCCAAGGTGCCGCTTAAAGGTAGCTCTCGCCGGAGGCCTCCGAGGCTAAAGCTGGCGGAGATGGGCTTCAAGGAGGAGGTCACGATCGATCGCGATGGGACCTACACGCCAGACATTTCCCTTTCGTCGCCCTCGCAGGGACCAAGCCATCGCAAGATCGGGTATACCGCCGCCGCCGCGGGCTTCCTCGGCGGCCCTCCGCCTCAGCCAGGCGCAATTAATGCTTATGCGCACTTAGACTCAACTCGATCTTCCTAGTGACGAGGAGGCGTGAGGAATCTTTCCTCTGCAAATTTATTCCTCAAGATCCGCACTGCAGCCGATCACTTCCCCTCTCCCGCTCCCACCCTCCCCGCCGACGCCAATCCTCGCGACCGCCTACCCGATTTGGGGATTTCTCATACTTTCCTTCTCATGTATACTTGTTTGTCTTTATTCGGGGCTTGGGGCTCGAGACATATATGGCCTCTACTTCAATCAATATTCTTTTTTTTTTTTTATTTTGTTTTTTGTCTCACGGCAGCATTCTAGCGCTTCTTTTGAACGATTCGAATCGAGTTTTTGGCTGAAAGGGTCAAGCTCGCTGGGAACCGGGTCGGGCAGGCTATCACAGTCGAGATGAGCCCCCTTGCGCCGCGTGGCGTGTGGCAGAACATGAGGTCGCCAAAATGAGTGTGTGGCGAACTGGCCGATTTGCCCGAGTGGCGATTCCTCGAAGTCATGTGACTCGCTTTTGGTTGAACTCGTCGATTCGAGCTGTTGACCTTTATGGGCTGGAACTTTACAATGAAGCTGATGATTCCTTAGGTTGCGTGTCCCGCTCTCGGGGTAGAGGTCGCCAATACGAATAGGTGGGTAGAGCTCGGCCAATGAATGATGCCGGCGGAGCCTCGGTCCCTTCGAACCGAGAGGAAGAGCTCGCCGGTGAATAGCTGATTAGAGTCATTCGAGTGATCCGAGAGGAAGAGCCTGTCAATGTGAATTGTCACAGTAGAGCTCCCAGGAACTGAGATGGGAGAGCCTCGTCGTAGAATGGCTGAGCAGCCTCGTCCGAGTGATCTCGAGAGGAAGAGCCTGCCGTGTGAGTTACCGGGCAGAGCCCGTCCGAAAGGGATCCGAGAGGAAGAGCCTGTCAATGTGAGTTGCCGCGTGAGCTCGGCCCGCGAGGAACTCGAGAGGAAGAGCCACGTGGTGAATAGTTGAGTAGAGCCCGTCCGAGTGAACTGAGAGGAAGAGCTCGTCACCGCGTGTGAAGAATAGTCGAGCAGAGCTCGGGGTCTCGAGTGATCCGAGAGGAAGAGCCTGGGCAATGTGAATTGTTGCGTAGAGCTTCCGTCCGAAAGTGAACCGAGAGGGAAGAGCCTGCCGTGGTGAATAGCCGAGCAGAGCTCATCCCGAGTGATCCGAGAGGAAGAGCTCGTCTGCAGAATAGCTGAGTAGAGCTCGCCCGAAAGGGATCTCGAGAGGAAGAGCTCGCCAATGTGAATTACCGCAGAGTCGCCCGAAAGGGAACTAAGAGGAAGAGCTCGCTGCAGGAATAGCCGGGTAGAGCTCTGTCCGAGGGATCTCGAGAGGGTGAGCTCGCTGGGTGAGTTAAGCCGCGCAGAGCTCCGCTCCCAGGAACTAAGAGGAAGAGCTCGCCGTGAATATTTAGTGAGAGCCTGGCCCGAGTGATTCGAGAGGAAGAGCTCGCCGTGGTGAGTCTGGGTTGCAGAGCTCGGCCCGAGTGATCCGAGAGGAAGAGCTCAAGCCAATGTGAGCTTGCCGTAGGAGCTCGGGCCCGAAGTGAATCGAGAGGAAGAGCTCAAGCCAGTGGTGAATAGTTGAGTAGAGCTCGTCCGAAAGTGGGATCTCGAGAGGAAGAGCTCACTAATGTGAGTTGCCGCGCAGCTTCCGTCCGGGAAAGTGAACTGAGAGGAAGAGCTCGTCAGGGTGAATAGCTGAGTAGAGCTCGTCCGAGTGAACTGAGAGGAAGAGCTCGTCAGGGTGAATAGCTGAGTAGAGCCTCATCTCGAAAGTGATTTGAGAGAAGAGTCAAGGCCAGGTGAGTTGCTGCCAGAGCCCGTCCGGAAAGGAACTGCAGTGGAAGAGTCGGCCGTGGTGAATAGCCGAGCAGAGCTCGGTCCGTGAAAGGATCTCGAGAGGAAGAGCTCGTCAATGTGAATTGCTGCGTAGAACTCATCCGAGTGAACTGAGAGGAAGAGCTCGCTGCGCTGATTAGCCGGGTTAGAGCTCGCCCGAAAGTGATTTTGAGAGGAAGAGCTCGCCGTGGTGAGTCACTGCAGAGCCGCCCCGTGAATCGAGAGTGAAGAGCTCGCCAACGTGAATTGCCGTATTTCGGCCCCCGAGTGAACCGAGAGGAAGAGCTCGCCGTGCTGAATAAGAAGTGAGTAGGAGCCTCCGTCCGAAAGTGGATCCGAGAGGAAGAGCTCGCACGGTGGCGCTCCGTGCCCGAGCGGGCGGCGTACCGAAAGTGGCAATGTACCGAAATGTCCGACTCAGTGCCGCGCGGCCTACGCGGAGTAGGCAGCTCGCCAATGGTGGCGCTCACAATGAGGTCGATCCTTGGCGCGGAAGCCGTCCCGCACACTTTATTTATGTCGCTGAAGTCGATACGTAGCTCGCCACTTGCCATTTGCTTTTTCGACGAGTACAACACAACAACCATCTGATATTCTACCTCCTCTAATCGCTCCCGGCTGATGAAGTTTGTCGACCCTCCTCAAGCCGATGGCTTCGCTCTTCTCTCGCGCAAGCTCCTCGCGCTTTGTTTGATTGGTTTGAAGGACGGATTGGTGTTCAATCTGATAAGGATTAATGCAGGGTCGCATTCCCATGTCCCCGTCTCGTTTCCATGGTAAAACGCCTCTATTCCCGTCTTTAAACCGAGGAGAGGCTGGTGTCTTCCGCCGCCTGGGAGCCGATGTAGGCGAGATGTTCCGGTCGCCACCCAAGACACCCTGGGCTCTAGTTCCTCCGAGGGCTCTGGCCTGGTGAGCACCTCGTCACAAGTATGTCAAGCTCTCCGCCTCCATTCACGTTGCTCAACGCCTTGTTTCATGGAGGTCGTAGCATTCCCCCGCCACCCGTCGATTCCCGACCATCCCCACTCCATAAGGTCAGAATCGATTTATCATGTGATATGCCGAGGGGATGGCCTTTAATTGCATCAGAGAGGGTCCGCTCAGCAACATGTTGCGTGTCGACTCCGGGCGTCCACGATAAGGAACTTTGTCGTGGTCGCTTCGCCCTCGGCAAGGCTCGCCAGTGGTGAGCACCCGCCTGAATCGAGCCCAATCCAGCACCTTTTCTCCCGAAAATCCCCAAGCAGATGCGTGCCGACGGGGTTCTAGCTTTCTCCTCCCGCACGCCCATTTTGTCAAGGGCTGCCGCAAGATGATGTCACGGAACTCCCTTTATCATTAAAACCCGATGGATCGTTGTGTTGGCCACGATCGCATTTTTAACCAAATACCTAATGGTTGTCATAGATGCTCGACATCCTTCTAGGTCCGAGTTAGAGAACGGATGGTGTACGAGTCGCAGCTAGCCAGATACGCTTGTATTTCTCCCATTCCCGTTGATCCGATGCTACGTTGTGGCCTTCCGAGCTGAACTGCATTCCCTCCTCCTCACAATCCTCCCGAGATCACGTGGATTTCCAAGGGGTTACTGGTGCTCAGTCGCTGCCGCCAGGCGGCCGCGGTTGATGGGGCCCCGGCCCCGATTCGGCCCGACTTCTGGGGCTTGATTCCGGGCTTGACTTCGGGCCGATTCCCTCGGAGATATGAAACGCCGCAGGTAACCGCTGGGTGGGCTAAGTATTCTATTTCTCTCTCTTTAGTTGTATATTAATTGTCCGCATTTGATGCCCATAGTCTCTATGGAACTCGCAATATTTGGTGCTAAGTCCCCTTGTAGCGGGATCTAATTTCATCCGAAGTTGGCTATCCAGAACTGTCGCTCACTGCAAGACCTCGCACTGGTGCGTCAAGTAGAGGGAGGCGCGAATGGCAGCAAACGCCTGTTATGTCTTCGGGACAGGCGCCTGGGACAGCCTCCAGATTCCTCCTTTGGGATCGTTTCTCGATCTCTTTCGTGGGATTCCGTCCCCGGCCTGCCTTGCCTTTTAGTACTCGCCCCGCCGTTTATCCGTCGTATTTCTCTCTTTATGGGTGGAAGAGCCTCTCCTCTTCGGATACTTGCGGGCTTCTCGCCGCTTATATATTTCTCCGCTCATAGTACCTCTGCCCATGCTTGCTTGGGGTTCCTCGAGATGGAAAACATAAGATCCTTTGACGCACCCCTAATCCCGTAATAACGCTGGATGGCGAATTTTTCATCTGCACGCTCATCTTCAGTGATCCCACACGAATCTCAAAACGAGATGATCAAAGCTTTCCTGCGAGCCCCGCTCGACTGGCCAACAGATGGTAACCCTAAGCTCGTATGTCCTGTCCATGAAGTGAGATGCAACGCAATGGATGGGGCTCCCTAATGAAGCAGAAAACTGTGATGAAGGGGGAATTCTATTAAAAACTACCCAAGGTCGGGCCTTTCAAAGGTAGTGGCGAAAGCCCTACACCGTACAGGATCTTGATACCCATGCACCCATTTTGCTCTCAGCAGACAGACGGTTTGACTGATCTTTGGCTCCATCGGTTTCACCGTGGCACTCGACCGGTCGAGCGACAACGTAACACCTCGATGGTGAAGGGTGATTCAGCTTTGTTAGCCAAGGTATCCATGGTGTCCAAGGCGCTGCCCCTCAACCACCTCCTTCACACACCGAGCTCCCCGCTGGGCACTCGAACCTCTCGCTCCCATGATCGCTTCTCTCGCCTCTCGCCAGGCGATAGGGCTTGTTGGCTGCACTCGCTTCGAGTATTGCCGCTCTCCTCCGCAGGCCACCGGGTCCGCGCCCCCGGACGGCCTGGACTCGCCGTTCACGCCGGGGAATGCGTCGCGACGTGAGCTGCCTTCGTGGGGAGGAAGGCGCCATGGCCTCTACACCGCCGTATCTCCCCGTGGGATGCTGGCGGTAATCAACCACCGTAAGTTGCCCACCTTCTATCAGCGCTGGATACTGATTTTGAGATTTGGCAAGCCCCACTCGTTTGTATTGGTTTGCATTGCTTCCACCGTCCCAGAGGTCTCGCTTATCTCGCATTGCCCGTGGATCTCGTGCATCCTGGATCGCGCATTCCCGCCAGGTTCCTTTGCTGGAGCACCATCGTAGAATCGAGAAATCGCGCGAGATTTAAAGGAACCGCTGCTCCTACGTGACGCGCCAACCGATGATGCTGTTTTCAACCCGAACCGGGCCGACTCCGACCGCTTCGAGGTCGGATGCAAAAGGCCGATTGTGTCAGGGCCGAGGTAGGATCACGCACCGGCCGATCCGCGCCCGTGACGCAATCCTCTCGCAAAAAACAAAGAAAAAAGGGCCTGCAGATTATGCCCTCGTGGGTCGCCATCTCGATGCCCAAGTCAATTTTCTCGAGAAAAGCAGACCGCTTTTTATACAGTGTATGCGCGTTAGAATCATGATCTTCACCGACGCGGTCTTATATTTATAAGATGTTCAAATTCACTGATGGTAATTAGAGCTCCTTCCCATCGACGGATATTTCTTATTTTAGTCCGTATCGATTCGTATAGGATATGTATGAGCCGCCCGGGCTTGAGATAATCCTCCTTCCTTATTGGGGGAGATCCAACTGGCGATGATCCGGTATTATGTTCCCTTCCTTATTGCAAGATTTGCTGGACCTAAGCAGTGGTAATATATGGTTGGGAGTTATTCTATTCTCCTGCTCCTAAGGGAGTCTTCCCATAATTGCTCCTCGGCCTACCTTGGTTTGGTTCGGTGGATCATGGGCCGCTAGCTTTTATCCTCTAAGTGATTTTGGGGCCCTCAACCCGGGCCTTAGTCGGTTAATCCGAACACCTGCGGCTTGCTCAACTCGACGGCCTCCGCTTCTCCCCTCGGGTCTAATGAAAGTGGGTCTGCCATTATTTTCCAAAACCTATCATAAATAAAGCCGTGATGAAATGAAATTTAAAGGAAATAAGATTGAAGTCGATGGGGCTTCCCATATTAAGTCTCTCAGATCGCCCAAGCAATTAGTCATGCTCGAATGCATTTAAATTTTGAGGGACCCGCGATGTTCATGTTCAGATTCGAAACATTACACTACAAAAAAACTGGTGTTTACTAACATCCAAATTTTGTTGTTAAACGAGAAACTCCGTTGTTAATCCATTTCCCAACGGATTACCAATGGATTTTGTCCGTAGGTAAAGTGTTTGCCGTTAAATTTTACCAACAAAAATACATATCCATTAGTACATTTACCAACGGATTAGGAACCGATTAATAAGAGACATTTTTATGTCCATTGGTAAATTACCAACAACATAGTAACAAAGTGATATTGGCAATATTTTTCTTTTTTTACCAACGGATTAGTAAATATGTTAGCAAAATAAATTTGTTAGTATATTTACAAAATAGATTAGTAACCGATTACCATGGGACATTTTCAACGGATTAGTAACTATGATTGTTGGAAATGTAATCCGCTGGCAAAATTTTTTTATTTTTTTGGCAAAAACAAGCTGGTAATTGTGGGTAGTGTACCAACCCGATAATTATCCACAGTTGGCAATAACGCCTATTCGCTGATAATCCGTTTGTTAATATGGGAGCTTTCCAAACGGATTATTTATCGTTGGTAAATGCTGAATGATGTCCGAAGGTTAATCCGCGGAAGATAGAAACGTAATTCTTGTTCTATTAATAAATATAAATATAATCTCATGGATAAAATAGCGGCAATTAGGTATTTTACTTCAATCGATGATAATTCATTGTTAAAATTTAGTGTCTATCCATTGATAATATGTGAAACGATTCTCATTTTGCTGGTAAATGTACTATATATTCAAGAGTTAACATTGGTATATGTTAGATAACATCCGTTTTGATTCTTTGGTATTTTTCTCATATATATTAAAAAAAAATAAATATTGAAAACTATAATTTTGTGATCCAAAATAGTAAGGCACTATAAATTCAAGTTTAATAGTATTCTTTTATAACATTTTATATTTATATTTAAATAAGAAATTTGTTAAGTACTATATATACATGAAATAACTAAATTTACTAGATAGCATTAAGTTATCATTAATTATCATTTACTTCTAATTAACATCCTAAAACAAAGTTTACGAAATAGTAATAAATTAAGTATCATCTACTCCTAATCCACATCCTACGCTGGCCATCATTAATAGTGTGGTTTGATCGTAATTGGAGCTACAAACCATCGGGTTTCTCAAATGCGTTCCTTGTATCACGCCTTCATCTCTCGTTGCTTTCGCTTAATCGTTCCTCTATCTATTGTTATCTTTAATACATCATCAACTCCAAAAAAAAAAGACATTTGATTTAGAAATTTAACTAAAGTGAGTCTTGATTATTGACTATTAAAGATTTTTTTAATATAAAGATCATAAATTTTAAAAAATTTTGAACTAAAGAAACTGATTTTTGATTTTTAAAGAAAATTATTTTTGAAATTAAAGTAAATTGATTTTTTTTAATTTTTTGGAAATTAAAAAAATGCTTTTTTTTATAGAAATTTAAAAAAGATTTTCTTTAAATTTTTAAAAGCAACAAAATGATTCTTGCTTTTTTTAGAAATTGAAAGAAAATGTTTTTTTTTTTAATTTTTGAAATCAAAGGAAATGAGTTTTGAAATTTTTTTTTTAGAATTTTAAAGAAAACTATTTTTGGCTTGTTAAAAAAAAAGGAAAATGATTTTTGGAAAGTATGAAAATTAAAAAAAAAAAATCAAATTTTGAAATACTTGGAAGAGATTAGGATTTTAGGTTAAGAGATTAAAAAATCATATTTTTAAATAAAAATGAGTAATAATAATTTAAAAATAAGAAACTTGACCCAAAGAATATTAATTTGAAAAATATATAAGATTTTTTTTATAGGAAAATTAAATATATGAAATAGGAGAAATAAATATACAAAATAAGAAAAGTAAATATATGAAATGGAAAAGTCTGAGAGATCCTTGATAGGAATTTAAAAAGGTGACTGTGAATTTGAAAAATGTGAAAAAATGTATAGAATAGGTAAGATACAGATATAAAAAAGTGATTGATGACAAAATTGTTTATTAAAATAAAAAGTCAAAGTAAATTTATATATCTAAGCCTAAAAACTTTATGCATAAAACACAATGTCTAAAACACAAGAAATCTAAAAATTTAAATAAATAGTCTCAATAAAAAAAAAAGATAACTACCTTACCCTGATGGTTGTAAATAAAAATAAGGAGAAAAGAAAAGAAAGGCTATCCGAGTATTAGCATACCTACATTACATATTTTAAACTTGAAATATGGATTAATATTTCACAACACAAATAAAAGGTGCAACACCAAGGATTTATTGAAGGTTAAAGCTCATAATTTCACCCATGATAGTTTGTAGCACTATTCATCTAATCTCTAAAAGCAGCAGCTTGAAACTACGTAAATATTTACCTAAAACGCGGAATGTAGAACAAATGAGGTGGAATAAAGAGATGTCAAAACTAAAAAGACATACGGAATAAAGTGTACTTGTCCCTTCCACTTTCCACCGACCTTTCTTTCTTCCTCCAAAAGTTGTTGTCTCTCCCTAAAAATTTCTTTCCTTCTTCCCGCCTATGATCGTCCATCCTGGTCGTCTATCTCCAAATGTCTTTTTCCTCGATTTTCCCTCTATCTCTACCCCTTCTAATTTATAGACTCCAAAAACCTGTTCCTAAAACCCCTTAAAAATAAAAGATAATATACCTTCCCCAAAAAAAATAATAATAAAATAATATATATATATAGGGTAGAAGAAAGAATATATATATATATATATATATATATATATATATATATATAGAAATATATATATATATATATATATATATATATATATATATGAAAGGAAGATTCAATCAAATAAAATCAAAATCTAATAAAATAAAAATATAGTAAAATAAAATAAATAAACAAATAAAGAATTATAGCCCAAATTTGAGGTCTACACACGTTAATAAAAATAAAACGAAAAAAAACCTTGCAAAATTTCCCAAAACGAAATCACCACAAACTTTTACTATTTCCAAACAATATAAATATACATCTTCTTTCAATTACAAAACCTCATTACATTATGTCTTTATATAACTAAGAAGGGCATGTTTGGCTGACGTCACAATTAGGTTTAAGTTCTTCAAAACAAATAATTAGAAAAACACCTTAAAATATTTTTAGTTTTTATTATTATGAATTGAAAATGAGGTTTGTTTGTTTTTTTTACATCAAATTAAGGTGTTCTTTAAAAAAAAAAGTGTTCTTAAATAACTTTTTTTAATTATTTTCTCTATTTTCATTTGTTTTAAAGCCAACATAATTATATAAATTATGTATAATAATTAAAAATAAAATATTAGATATAAAAAAATATTCGTTAAATATAATTAGAAATATCAATAACAAGTTAAAAAGTTTCCAAAGAAAGTTTTATTTTTAAAATATAAAAACTATTTTAATATGGTTAGTCAACAACAAACTGCCAACTTCTTTTTTTTTTCATAAATCATAAAACTTCCAAACTATCAAATATTGATAAATAATAACAATGTGGAGCTGGTTTAATATATTTTTTGACCTTACAATAATAAACTCACTCAGGAAAACTCAACAAGCCCAACACCCATGGCTGGGGCCGACCGACCCAAGAACCCCTCAAAGGGAAAGGCCCACCCACCACCGACCCAGAACGGTCTGGCCGACCGCCCGGATACCCTGGCGATAAGGCCCGCATTAGCAGGCCCATAAATGCCCAGCCGACCTTCCGCCTGGGTGCTTAGAAATCCCATAACCCGAACGCCTTGTTTAGCTCAAGCGCTTTATTTTCCGGCTTCAAGAATCCTCCCAAGCGGTTGCCAACCTGGGCCTCTACTTTTTACAAGCATAAGTTCACTCATGAATTGACTTCGTCGCCTCCGACAAAATAGGGAAGTCCTCTCAGTAGCAGCCAGCCTAATTCCTGGAAGGTAGTTACTAGAGGGAAGAATAAGTCACCCTTCCCGAACAAGAGTCATCTTTCCCTAACATTACGAGTTAAAATCGTCAACTAACCAAAAAGACGTGGATCCTCTTCTCTCTCCATAAAAAGAGAAGCAAGTCACACACCAAAAAAGGTGTACGAAATTCCTAAATCAAGATGACATGCTTCAAGCTCTAAGTCTTCCGTGAAAAGAACCGACTTCAACTACTCTGAGGTGCATTCGAACACCACCGCCGCCTTCTTTTTGTTTTGTAGGATTGCAGCTAACTAGTGAATGCCCCGACGATCCAATCATTCTGAGAATTTAGGAGACCACACTACCTAGGTCTGCATTATAACTTATAATGCTATAAGAATATGATAATACATGGATTCCAGAAATATACACAAAAATTAATTTCTAGTAACTTATTATAACGGATCAACAAGTCCTTTATGTAGTGGTGAGTAGACATTATTATTATTACGTTTTAATTACTTAATTTATCGTCTTATTGAAAAATATTACTCAATTTGTCGACACTTTAAATAGTACATTTTATGTTTGAAAATTTCTCCCACAAAAATTTATTTATTTTTAATATATATATATATATATATATATATATATATATATATATATATATATATATATATATATATATATATATATATATATATATATATATATATATATATATATATATGTATCAGTGAGGCAAAATATAAATAATCAAAGTATAAGCGCATCTGTAAGGGTACGATTAGGGTCAGACTTCATGGTAGCTGGTAATTAAAAACAGAGTAGGTTTAATATTAGAAATGTTTGCATGATACCATGCTTGCGCATGGATCCTTTCCAAAAATAGAAAGTTTTTAAGGGTAAACTTGGAAAGTGTAAAAGTTAAATGACATAAATACCCAAAGAAAATTTTAGAGTGTAAGTTTTTAGCATGCTAAAATGAAATCCATTTAACTGATTTTCAGCACAGTGGTTCAACACATTGAAATCCATTCAACTGATTTTGAGCACACTAAAATGAATTTCATATTTTTCAGCACACTAAAAAGAAATCCATTTAACTGATTTTCAGCATAGTGGTCAAGTTTTCAACACACTGAAATCACTACCCTTATAAAATTATGGTGACTTTTTTTTTTACACCCAATATTAACATATTTAATCGATAAATTATAAAATCAATCCATACCTAATTTACTAATTTAATCTATCCATATTAATTCCTCCTCATTATATTATCTATATATATAATATTCATATAAGTAATTATAAATAAATATATTAGCTATATGAATTAAAATTATTTTATTTATTTATGAATATTAGTGAGTCACTAATTGGTTTTTAATTTAGTACTATTCATATGAATTTCACAATATCTATATATATAATATTTATATTTTAATTATAAATAAGTATGTTATCGATACTTAGCAAATAATTTTTATTTTATTTATGAATATTAGTAAATAATTAATTTATTTTAATTAGTAAATTATTCATATATAAATAATTTCTCATTATCTATATATAATGATATTCATATTTATCTATTTTTATAAATAAATAAAAAAACTATCATTTAATTATAAATAAGTATATTTGGTCTATATAAATTAAAATATTTTTTATTTTATTTTCATGACTATTAATATATAAAAGTATAAACCTATATTTTCAAAATATAATTATATAAATAAGTATATTATCGGTATAAAATTAAAAATGAGTTCTTTATTTTATTTATGACTATTGATTATATAAAAGTATAAAACCTGTTATTTTTTTCAAAATATAATTATAAATAAGTATATTTAGTTATGAATATTTTAAAAGTATTTAAAATATATATTTATTCAATTATATTTAAAAATTATCACTGCTCTAATTTTTTACTTTTATAAATTAATAAAATAAATTTTAAAATGGATAAAATTAATAATATTCTATATTTATACTTATTCAATTTAATATTATATCACAAGATACATAAATGGTGTCTCTATGTGGCACTTATCGAGACTCTCCGTAACCCATGAGGAGCTTTTCCATTTTAATATATTGTCACATCATTTTATTGTGATAATGCATGGGTTTCCTACTTCTGTATGAAAATCTTAAATCTTTGTGTTTCGTTTCACTCCTTAAACAAAATTTCATTATGAAAATTTCCATTTAACGATTTTTTTTTCATATATAATTGAATTAATGTGAATGATTTCTTCTTATAATCTCAAACACTTTGTAACTCTCACTTAACTAATGCCAATGAACTAATTTGATATCGGGTAGGTAAGAAAAATCAAATGATTTCTATGGGTTTAAAAAGATATTCTTAAATAAAGAGGAGATGGACTGACAATGATTAAAAAATTTCAATATTTAAATATTTTTGAATTTAGTTGATATTTTCTTTTTTTCTTTTACTTGCATATTTAAAAATAATAATATTTTAATTAGTTGAGTGATTCTATTGAATCAATTTTTTAAAATTAAAAAATATATAACAAAGTGAAGAAACACAAATGAATTGATATAGTAATTTTCAAGGTAAAATAAAATCGGGAAAATAGACAAACCTTAATATGTAAATGGGTGAAAATGAAATGAAAGACAAAAGTGGTATATTAACATTAAATCCTCATCAAAGTAACGATTGGCTAAAAAAATCTAATTAAATTTGTATAAGTCATTATAATACAAAATATGAAAATTTGATGCCATATTCTTATAATAAATCTCATAATCAAATAAACTTTGAATTAAATGAAATTAAATATTGATAAAAATATCATTTTCTACTTTGCAATGATGGTAATATATTTATTACAAAGATATTCATTAAAATTCTGTTAATATACTTAAATTTATATTCTAATATATTTTTAATAAAGTGGATTCTTTCACTCCGAGGGTTTTCATTTGTTTTCGTTTGCTTTTGTGAAACCTGGGAAAAATTCAATTTTTCTGAAAAATGGCAAAACGATAATTGTCTTAATAGTGCATGTGGAAAACCTGGAATTTTTCTAAATCTCGGATGACGAAACAGACTTCACAATTCAATTTGTCTCGCGAAATCTAATTACCCAATCGATCTTGCCTGATCCGAGACTGCCTAATTTCCATACTTCTTATTAATGCAAGTAAAGTCAGGTGACACTTAAAGCATGTGACACCAGTATGTTATCTACTTCCTGTCGACCCGATTGGTAGGTCTCGAATCGATTCGGAGGCGCCAATGACCCATTTATCAAACATATTTCATTTAGACATTTAAAAGCCCTTTTTTTTTTTCAAAAATTGCGGAAGCGTTTTCAATCGTTTCGATAGGCCCAAACAATTTACATTTAACCAAAATATATCTATAATGAAGGCATTCCATGCCCATTCAAAATAATATACAAAAATCAAGCTTTGTAGTTTAACTCTTTTGATCACAAAACATCAATTGTTCAAAAATAGATTGATGGCTATAAAGGAGCATATACTTTGCTCCGTGAATCTTCTTGATGACTCGCGCCTTCTGACTAAGTCCCACCGCGTAATCACTTTGATACCGCCGATGAGTAAGAAACTCATTATATTTTTAGTCCATTTTTCTGATTTTTCTTACAATATAATTGCTTATTTTTATGCAGAAATATGTGCTATTTACCAAATTTATATTTTGTAGAAACTTAAAGCAAAAATGAAAATTCCAGCAAAAATAAGGAGTGAAAACAGATCAAAAGCCCAGGTGAGGTCGCGACAGAGAATGCAGGTCACGACTAGAAATGATGGCAAGCCAAATGCGTGTGTCATGGTATTTAAGAACACTTGCTTTCCAGATCAAGACAAGAGGGGCTTCCAAAGAAGATAATGTCGCGACACCGTTTTGAGGTCGCGACACCTAAAATAGCGATATTGCTGGCTCGAACAGAAATAATAATGTCGCGACTAGAAAGTATATCAATGGACTCTGCAATGTCTCGCTAGAAAATTTCGTTGCTACAAAGATATGTTAGAGACTCATTCAAGGTCGCGACCTCGAATTCATGCTCGGCAACAAGAATGAGTCGGGTATTTAAAAAAATGTTGTGACTAAGAAGTGAGGTTGCGACAGAGGGCGCACTGAAGTCGCGACATACCTTTGGCGTCGCGGACATAGCCTCGGGCGCATGAAAAAGCAACGATTAGGTCGCATCCTAAACCCCACATGTCGCGACAAGACAATGAAAAGACAAACAATTTAAGTCGAACATGAGAAGCGGAGTCGCGACCTCAAGACCGTTGGTCGACAACATAAATAAGGTCACGGCTATTGTTCTAAAGTCGACATAGAATTTATTAAGGGGTCAGAAAAATATGGTCGCAACAAAGATCAACATAATCGGTAATAGAACTGATGCCTAACAGGTCAAATCGAGGTCGCGCGGCGATATTCCAAAATAGAGCAGAATACCAGTCAATCGTAAATAGAAAAACAAGGAACTGTTGAGACTGAGAGATGAGGTTGCGACTGAATAAGAAGAAGGAATGGTCGTGACATACTTTTTGAGGTCACGACAAGAATTTCAGTGATTAAAGAAAATATTAGGTCGCGACCTAAATTCCAAGTCGCGACAAAGTCGCGACAAGAAAACAAGCAGAGCATCAGTTTTGAGTCACGACCTACTTGAAGGCTCAAGACAACTGAATGACGTCACAACATAAAAGAGGCTGGCATAATCGATTCCTCGAAACAAGAAAAATGAGGTCGCAACCAGAATTCTCACTGCTGACAACTAGCATAGTCACGACATAGAATTCATGTCGCGACCACTAATCAACTTGCAACTGAAGAAACGAGTCGCGACATAAAACATCAAGTCGCAGATCAGGAATTGCAAAAACAAGAGAAAGAAGGTTGCAACCCGCTTCCGCTATCACTACGTAATCGCACAAAACTGCACTGCACCTGCCGCCACGACAGCTTTTTGAAGTCACACCTAAAAACAGTTGAGCTAGGCCATTGATTTTAGTGGAAATCCACCTCGAGCCTTGGAATCACGCCCCAATTTCTCGAAGTTATAACAGTGTACACGCTTTAGTAAAGCTAGCTTTTCTTTTGGGAACCCACAATCAGTGGGAAAGAACAAAACTCACCGTGAGGTATTTTAGAATAGATTTCTTTTCTTTCTTTTCTTTCTTTCTTTCGACCAAACCGCCAACTGTTAGAATGTCAAGCTAGAAGCAATATTTCCCAATTTCTCGCATAAATCATTCGCCAAGTTTTTACCGAAGTCTAGACAATTCTTTGAATTCAGTTCTTTCTCGCCTTATTGCAATCGGTGAAGTAAGTATAATTGATCAATGCTTCATTGTATATTGTAATGCAGCTTTCAGAAGAGTAGCTTCCACTAGTTTGAATTTATTGTTAGTTACAGTCTTTCCTGCATAAATTAGAAGGAAGTACTTAGAATTTGGGGAGGATTTATTTGATTGATGTGTTTTTCATGAAATTGTTCCTAATAGTATTTCACAATTCGCCCAAGGATTGTATACTACTCGATTTCCAGAGGCCCTTTCTGAAAGGACACGTAGACGGCGCATTCCTAAGAGTTGCACTCAGCCATTTAATCGTGGTTATGTTGAACTGTACATTGAAGAACTATCGAAGTTTTTGAGAGAGCTTCACTCGATAAATACCCGCTCACTCTTCATAATTGATGTCAGAAGGGATTATTTATCAATTTAAATCATCGATATTTCACCTTAACTGCTAGAAAACTCGTGACCCCGTGTTAGCCGAGATCTAATCATGGAAGGGAAGTATCCATTAGATTTAAAGGATGGAGTCATCAATTGTTGTAGAAGTTCTGCAACAAAGGATTAGGAAGTGAGAAATCAGAGTCTTAAGAAATGGGTATGAAGTATTGAGAAAAAGAAAAATACCTGAGATCTGCAAAGAATATGTTGAATACAAGTAGTTGACAAACCCCGTCTTCGAGAGAAACAGGATATCTAATCGGTTAATAAAAGGAGAAATCCAACTTGTACATCGCTACCTTTGACAACCATCCAAATTTAAATGCAGTTTTAAATGGGATATACGTTTAAATTGACTATCTCACAAGATTTCCTATTAGTGTTCATTTTTACGTAGAACCGATCTCGGGCCTAACCGATCATAGTGTCTATAAGTTCATTAACTTATTTTTAATGTCCTAAGTTCTTTACGTTATCTTTAAGACAATTATCCTCAATCTTTAGTTGATAAACTTTATCATCGAGGTTCGTATAGTATGGATTCGAAAGAATAGTAGTTAGTTTTGATAATCTAAGTCAATCTCTTTGGGAATAATATCTGGACTTACATCCATTTTTTTACTACTTGTATGACCTGTGCACTTGCAGTGTCATAGACTAAACCTATCATAACTCTAGAACATTAAACTAGTTTTAATCATTTTAAAGAAACTCCAAATTCACCTGACATGGTCACGTGAGTTGTAAGACTCCTCGTAGAGTGTTAAATTGAGAGGTTTAGTGTCTATAACAAAAAGGCAAACAAGTTTTATGGCGCTGCTAAGCTGCGTGATTGAAAGGATTTGAATAAATCATATTCTAACAAAAGAGATAAATGCTAATTTGGACATTTTTCTAATTTTATTAAAAGAAATAATTAAAAATGCTGGTCATTAGCACGTATAAGCTATTGATCTTCTTTAGAAAACTAAAGGATATATGATTTGTGATACCATCAAGCTTCCAATTAATCTCAATATGTCTCCATTTCGTGGG